>JAQQTO010000043.1:777500-1047500 GCA_029884595.1 Ormosia semicastrata
CATAGAGCCATGGAGGTGGAGAGGAGAGATCTTCACTTCTTAAGCCTTGGGTTGAAGCTTCAAGCCCTCAACAATGGTGATAAAGAGAGAAAAGTCCCAAAAGTAACGAAACAGATCTCAAAATATGAAAAATTACAAATACTATCTCAATAGATCTATTTATAGTGCAATCATATGAAAGTCACGTGGAGCAACACATCCATGTAGAAAATTCACATACACGCGTAGGAGCCTCTGATTATTATCAATTACAATCCCCCACTATAGATGTAAAACTTCCATGTATGTGTGTAGAAGCCTTTGGTTTGTGATCAATTGCACTTCCATGCACATATGTAGATTTCTACATCAATCTGTGAACTTCTCTGATCCTTACTGCATCTCTTAATTGCACTTCCACGCGTATAAGTAGGATCCTACATAGATATGTAAAAACCTTTAACTCGTATACGTGATTTTCTATATACATACGTGGATTGCTTTGCTTCCTTGGTTAACTCCAATGCATGCACCCACGCTTATGCTTGATCTCTCTACTTACAGGCGTGGGTTTCTCTGGTTTTTTTGTGCAACTCCAAGTATGGGCTTGCTCTTCTACATATAGGCTTGCATTGCTTGCTTCCATTTCTTCATCCACTGCTTTCTTTGAATCCTTTTATGTTTAGTTCCATGTAGTTTTCCTTCATAGCTCTTCTCCAAAGTCCTCATTGTCCCATTGAAACCTACAAACTCACATTAATCTATGAGTTTTTTTTTATTAAAGTATCAAAATGAATCCATTAACTTCATGAAATACAATTAGACAAAGTGAAATTGGCTATTATTTGAGAATGACCAAAGTGTACAAAAATAAGTACAACTTCTTATGAACTAGGAATAATTTTAGACTTAGCAATCACTTTTCTATTCAATTAAAATCTAAAATAATTTCATTTTATGGAGTTATCACTTACTAATGGAGAATCCCAAAAATCGAACTCAAGTCATGCTATTTGTAACTCACTTTAGTTATTAGTTTTATTTCACTTTTGCATCTTTAATTTATTAATTGTACAACTAGATTATGAAATTTTTTTGTATACCTAGAACTTAATTTTAAGTATTTGTTATATTGACCTCGTATTTACTCGATTGTATTAATATACGGATCATGCACTTGCAAATGTGAGTATTTTAAGGCTTTTTTAAAAGAAGGTCACAACAACTGGACCTTCTTACCTTGGGTTATTTGATTATTTTCTTCTTGTTAAAAAAAAAGAAATATTATCTATTTTTTATAATAAAGTATGTGTGAAGTTGATTTTTACAAACTTTTTTTGTTTTTCACAAACTAACTTAACTAAATAAGAATTTTGAAACAGTATTTTTTAATTGTAAAAATATCTTGTCGTTAGTTTTTTTTTTCGGGGTACTTGCAATTAGTGTTTTTAAAACTAAATTGGATTGACTAATCAAACTGATTGAAATATTATAAATCAGTCTATAAATCATAAATTGTTACTAAATTGTTCAATTGATGCGAAGTTGTCACCATTTGTATGGTTGAACCAGTCACTTAAGGCTTGGTGTTGTTTTCCCATATTTGAAAAATGAAAAATATTAATCACACACTTTTTTTTACATTCATTTTAATATTTATTTTATTATTAATTTATTTTATATACTTAAAAAGATTATTAAAAAAATAAATATTAATAATACTTACTTTTAAATTAATAGTAAAATAAATATTAAAAAATATTTAAAAGAATATATTGTTAATATTCTTCGACCGTCATTGACATTTGTTGTGAATCTTATTAGTTTATTGTCAATATTCTCTAACTATTTTTTATTTTGTTTTTCCAAATTATCCTTCATCAAATCCTACTGCATTTTTTTTATCAAACTTATTGTAATTTTTATATTTATCCAAACTCTTATTTTTTTAAATATTTTTCATTTTTTTATCCGTATTAAATATATTAATTAAAAAATGTTTTCAAAATTTTAAAAATTTTAATTACCTTAATTATTCTTACTTATGTGGTATCTTTTCTCTTCTTCTTCTTCTTCTTTTTTTGGTACTTTTCTTTTTGTAAAATAGACCAAGGTGTTTTTCTTGCGAATTATCTACAAGTTGACAAATTCTATGAAACTCAAGCACAAGTTTGAGTTTCAAAACAATTACTTATGTGGACTAATAAAAAATAATCATTTGAATTAGTGGTTTTGACATGTAAAATGTTTTTCTTTCATTAACTAATTTACAAAATAATCCCTGATAAAAATGAAATTTGCAATAGGTGAATCCTTAATTTTTTTTTAAAAAGAAATTTATTTCTTCCCTTTCGTTCAAAGTTGTATCCTTCTTTCTTGAGTTATCTGCAACTTGGATACTTAGCTATATATAAGAATCCTCCATAACAATCAACTAAATTGAAACTCTAATTTAATAATAAAGTTAATAATCTCCGTCTTAAAGGGACTCGTGGAAGAATTTGGTGTGCTCCGAACCCAGAAAGAAGGTACCAATCAGTTGCACTCCAATCCTCTTGGCTGTGGTAATGGAATGTTTGCTTTGATTTTGTCATTTGGCCTTCTTTTTACTGATCTAAGAAGCCTTAGTAGGGCTAGATCCAGGCATTCTGGGACATATATTAATTAAATAAATCATTATACTTGTACTTCTGAATTTTGATGTAAGATTCGGTAGGGAATTTGATGCATTACAAGATATACTGCAAGTTTGACGCGACTTGGATAAACCACTTTCATGTCCTCTAGTTCTCCATTTTTCTCCATTAATTCAAAATTGCTTTCCTTAATACATTCTGCAAAAATTTTCTGTACTACTAACTATAATTCTGCTCAGGATCTCTCTTCTTTGATAATCCACCATTGTAAAAGACAATATCAAAAGAAATTATCTTGTTGTTTTATCTTTAATTTATATTTATTTATAATTAAGATTATAAAAGACTTATCTTAATTTTACTAAATCTACATGTTATTATTTTATTTATCTACGTCAACATGAATTTTGGTAATTATAATTTTACATGGGTACCATAACAATTTTCCTACAAGTTTTATGTAATTACTCACTAAACTCGAAAATCATGTACTAAGACAATTATCCTTTCGCCTTAAATATTTATTTATAAAAATATGACTATAGGAAAATAATTTGAGAAAAAAAAATTTGAATGCGGCTGAAATCCATTTTTGGAGGTTAAATTGAATCGACATCTTTGTGCGATTTTTTCAATTATGATATTCTCATATAGTTTCATATTTTAGTGATAGGTTCTTTTGATAGATAGCAAAATTAAAATTGCATATTTTAGTGATTGGAGGTTAAATTGAATCCACATCTTTGTACGATTTTTCAATTATGATATTCTCTTATACTTTCATATTTTAGTGATTGGTTCTTTTGATAAATAGCAAAATTAAAATTGCATAATTTTAACATTATTGTTTATAAAACAATTGACTTTTGGAAATGTAATTCTATGATACATTATAGATATGATAAAGAAAAATATGAGCTGTAATTCGACCTCTGATTTAGTAATTATAATTAATCGTGCTTGCTATAAGTTATTACTCTCCTAAGAGGAATTCAAAATGGAAATATTAATAAAAATTGTAAGAAATCATAATAGTTTTTTTTTTTATAAACTAAATTTGCTTGGGCTGACCTTAAAGAAATTGATATAGGGGAGATAAATCATAATAGATGTGTAATTATATTTTGTAACTAATCTTTATAACTAAGAAATTAATTTTGATGTTTAAAAAGTTTTATATTATCATTTAATAATTTATTGTCATATCATTCAATGAATTAAAATTTACATTAGATGTTAAATTTGTTAAATAATGTGGCACAACATTATTAGATGATTGTATAAAACTTTTTAACATTTACAACACATCAAAATTAAATTCTATAATTAAACATTTAGATATAAGAGTTATAACAACAAATAATGACGTGATTATGATATGAATAATAATGATATGATCATCACTTATTAGTGATATGTCATTACTTTTGTTAGGAGATAATAGAATTATGATAGAGGATTAAATTGAATGACAATTTGCAATGTAAAAAAACAAATTTAGAAAATTAAAAAATAAGATCAACGCTTGGTTGATTCAAGTGATTCAACACTTATTTCTCTTAAGTAAGAGTTCGAGTTCAAGTTCGAGTCTTGTGAATGAAAAAAATCAATGTTAAAAGAGCTTTACACCTTTATAGTCCAACTTAATTTGATTCCAAATTATTCGAAACCTAATACAAATTTTCAGATATCAAAGAGTTAAAAAAATTAAAAAAATAAGGAATCAAATTAAAAAGAAATAAAGATAAGTGAAAAAATAACCTATTTTACCAATATATATATATATATTGACATCCATCTTGCTACATAGAAACACTGGGCAATGCTAACTATGTCGGGAAGCATAGCAAACTTGAACACCAATCCAACTTATCATAGCCACAGAAACAACCCAAACTATGCCAAATCTCCGAATTGTTTCATCTTCTTCAGACAATCTCAAACAACTTCTCTGTTATCTTCGAACTTGGACCTTTCTTGTCGTAGTAGCAGTGTCGCTGCCTCTGTGTCTTTGGCCGAGACCACTCACAACGTAACCATGGATGATGAAAATGCAAATATTTGCAAGTTCTGCGAAATGGGTGATCTCAGAAATGCCATGAAACTGCTCATAAGGTCACAAAAATCAAAACTTGAGTTGAATACTTACTGTTCTGTGTTGCAGCTCTGCGCTGAGCTTAAATCTCTGGAAGATGGGAAAAGGGTCCATTCCATTATCACTTCCAATGGCATGGTGATTGAAGGTGTTTTGGGAGCAAAACTAGTCTTCATGTATCTGAATTGTGGTGATTTAGTTGAAGGGAGACGAATATTTGATGAGATCCTCAATGACAAAGTTTTTCTCTGGAATCTTATGATGTCTGAATATGCAAAGATTGGTAATTACAAGGAAAGTTTATGTCTTTTTAAGAAAATGCAGGAATTGGGAATTGCCGGGAATGCTTATACATTTACTTGTGTCTTGAAGTGTTTTGCTGCATTGGGAAAGGTAATGGAGTGTAAAAGGGTTCATGGATATGTTTATAAACTGGGTTTTGGTTCTTATAATGCTGTTGTTAACTCTCTCATTGCTGCTTATTTCAAATTTGGTGGAGTTAAGAGTGCACATAAGTTGTTTGATGAATTGACTGCCCGAGATGTTGTCTCCTGGAATTCTATGATAAGTGGGTGTGTGACGAATGGTTTTTCCAAAAATGGGCTTGACTTTTTCATCCAGATGCTGATTTTGAGGGTCGATGTGGATTTGGCTTCCTTGGTTAACGCTCTTGTGGCTTGTGCAAATGTTGGTAATCTTTCATTAGGTAGAGCTCTTCATGCTTATGGAGTGAAAGCTTGTTTTAGTAGGGAAGTCATGTTTAACAATATCTTACTGGACATGTATTCAAAATGTGGTAATTTAAATGGTGCAACTGAAGTTTTTGTGAAGATGGGTGAGACAACGATTGTTTCTTGGACTTCAATCATTGCTGCTTATGTACGAGAAGGTCTATATGATGATGCTATCAGGTTATTTGATGAAATGCAAAGCAAAGGTCTTAGCCCAGATATTTATACTGTTACAAGCATTGTTCATGCTTGTGCTTGTAGCAACTCCTTGGATAAAGGCAGGGATGTACACAATTATGTTAGAAAGAATAACATGGGATCGAGCTTGCCTGTCTCGAATGCTCTCATGAATATGTATGCAAAATGTGGAAGCATGGAAGAAGCTCATTTAGTTTTCTCTCAAATTCCAGTTAAGGACATTGTCTCATGGAATACCATGATTGGAGGTTATTCAAAAAACTCACTTCCCAATGAAGCTCTAAAACTTTTTGTGGACATGCAAAAACAATCAAAGCCTGATGATATTACAATGGCTTGTGTCCTTCCAGCTTGTTCAAGCCTAGCAGCTCTAGAGAAAGGCAGAGAGATACATGGGCACATATTGAGAAAGGGGTACTTTTCAGATCCACATGTAGCCAGTGCACTGGTAGATATGTATGTGAAGTGTGGGTTACTAGTTATTGCACAGCTACTCTTTGATATGATTCCTAAAAAGGATCTGATCCATTGGACTATTATGATAGCTGGATATGGCATGCATGGGTTTGGAAATGAAGCAATTTCCACTTTTGACAAGATGAGGATGGCAGGTATTGAGCCTCATGAATCCTCCTTCACTTCCATACTTTGTGCTTGCAGTCATTCTGGATTACTGAATGAGGGATGGAAATTCTTTAATTTCATGAGAAGTGAATGCGGCATTGAGCCCAAGTTAGAGCACTATGCCTGCATGGTGGACCTCCTTGCCCGCTCTAGAAATCTATCCAAGGCATACAGGTTCATTGAGACTATGCCAATTAAACCAGATGCTACAATTTGGGGCACCTTGCTTTCTGGGTGCAGGATCCATCATGATGTGGAGCTAGCAGAAAAAGTGGCAGAGCATGTCTTTGAGCTAGAGCCAGAGAACACAGGATATTATGTTCTTCTAGCGAACATCTATGCAGAGGCAGAAAAGTGGGAAGAAGCGAGAAAGTTAAGAAAAAGGATTGGTAAACGTGGATTAAAAAAGAATCCAGGCTGTAGTTGGATTGAGGTCCAAGGCAAATTTAATATCTTTGTTGCTGGGGATACTTCACACCCTCAAGCCAAAAGGATAGACTCATTGCTGAAAAAATGGAGAATGAAAATGAAGAATGAAGGTGACTCTCCTAAGACGAGGTATGCATTGATTAATGCAGATGATATGGAGAAGGACGTGCTTCTGTGTGGGCACAGTGAGAAGTTAGCCATGGCTTTTGGTATATTAAATTTGCCACCTGGGAGGACTGTTAGGGTCACCAAGAATCTAAGAGTATGTGGAGACTGTCATGAGATGGGGAAGTTCTTGTCCAAGACAACCAGGAGGGAAATTGTCTTGAGAGATTCAAACCGGTTTCACCATTTCAAGGATGGTACATGTTCATGCAGAGGTTTCTGGTAAATCATTGGAAAAACTCAATAGAGGGGAAGTTCTCCAATGTCAATTCATCCTCTTCTTCATGAGAATTGATAAATAAATATTTGCCAATCACAGTTCTCTTACTGAGATAAGGCGCATTATAAATTAGGGTATAAGGTCAGGGTCAAAACATATGGATAAAGGATAGTCACACTTGTGCAGAGTCAGTGGTTCAGACTATGGTTCTTATAGACATGTCAGTGGCAATTTTCCTTACCTAGTCTGAGAAATTTTTCAATCATGGATGACCCATCTAAACATCTATATTTGGATTGGAAAAGTCACTGCTGTAGGGATTTCTAATTGGGGTTCTGATGCAGCATATTCTTTTCTGAAAATAGATTAGTGGCAGGGTGTTATCATTTGTGTGTGTAGTCTCAGTTTGCCTTGAGATTCCAACATTTATTCCTGATTTCTGACAATGTTTAACCAAGGAAATCAAAATGAGAATGGCCATAGAAATGCTATTGAAATGCTGAGGAAATGAGGAATTCAATACTGTATCCTGATTTTTTGAAGTACAAGTACAGTTGCATGTGGAAGCCACGCCAGAGATTTACTGAATGGGTGACGTGTTTTTGTGTTGTTCTAAGGTTTTTTAACATGCAAATTGTTCTTCATTCGGCATCTGATTCAACTGAAACATCACAGATTCACATTCAGTTTGTGTTCTTTTGAAAAGGAATATGAAATAGGGAAAATAGGTCCTCAAAAGTCACAAATGTTATAGCCCTTTAAAGTCATTTTTATGCATTAGATAATAATTGATTAAATCATGTATGCAATTATGACATTATTAATTTTATTGTGCAAACGATTTACTGATTTTGATAACTATAGATAAACTCTGACATAATCATTAACATGATAACTTCATCATCAAGGGATAATAATCAGTATTCAAATAATGGATTTCACTCTAGCTTAGCCCTTTAGAAGTGGCAAATTATTTCTTTGAGATTCCCTATATAACCATTTATCTTCTCCCTTTCCCTCAAACGTTCTTGGACTACATACATTGCCCATTTAGGCTTCGCTGCAAAATAATGTCCTTGGAGTGCTTTGTATGGTGCTAGCAAATCTGCAAATGCATGTGGGGTGAAGGGAGAGTAATTTTTTAGTTAGGCACAATTTACCATAAACACTTAAATTAATATTTAACATATGAGAATTATTATAGTATTACACCAATCTTAAAAAATGTTCTTATACATGTTGAATAATAATTTAAGTACTTAAATAAAAATATTGTAGATCGTGTCTACCTAAGAATTTCTCGATATAACAAAATGCAAAGTGCAACCCGAACAGTTTTCATTTATGGGCCTTGCGCATGCATTGACTAATCCACCCCACACACAGACCCTGCTTTTTTTCGGTTCAAAAATAAAAATGTACCAGTAAATCTTAATTAGAGAAAGCTGCATTTACAAATTCAAAAATGTCAATTAAAGTAGTCACTAAGAACTTCGGTTCTTGGGGCAGCAAGGGCCAATTTCCATATCGTTTGTGGTTTCTTGCTTTGCTAGCACAAGGGCAGGGAATTATCCTGTTGTGTTGGTTCTCTGTTATCAACTTATCATAGCATAGGCCTTATTGTTCCCTCGCAAAAGGATGAGACTTGCTAGCACTAATTGTGCACTGTGCTTGGTATTGTAACTGATGTAGGCATCATTTGCGTGCAAAGTAAATGTAAACTACAATATGTTACATGGACAATTATTTTAATTTTAGCCTTAATTATGCACAACTAATAATGTGCAAGTAGAGCCAATGAGAGTTGGTTTAACTGGTATTGAATATGAGAAAATAAAATAAAATAAAACAGCGTTGATTGAATTGCGTCACTCCTACTGAAACTTGTAACATGTTCTAACCTTAGAATGAAAGTCACATCTCCTATACTTTTATTCACCAATAAAATATAACAATGTGCAAGTAGATTTTCCTTTTTTCATGCTTACCAAGTATCCCATTTAATTATTTTTTTCCTCATCTAAACTCAAATACAAGTACATTGGTGTAAAGAGTTTGTGCCGATACAAATGATGCAATTAGCGTGTATCAAATAATTACTAGTAAATTAGAGGCTTCTAAAATTGTTTGTCACCTACAATAACGAATATGGTTGTATAAACCAAAAATAAAGCCCATGAAACTCAGATCTAAAAGAACTTCATTGTCTTTGTGTCCCTAATATTCATTCAATAAGAGGCGTGGATCAGGAGAGTCGTGAATACTGAATAAGAAATGGGTGATGCTGTAACTTGAGATAGAAAAATGATTAGCAAGTCAGAAAAATTATGTTTAGAAAGCTTTAAAGAGCCATATTATAAACAACCTTATAAAAGCTAGCATATGATGGATCATGGATATTATTTGAGTATTCCAATCTAATTTGGAAATGGAAATTACATGTAAGTTGTTCATTTAGGTACTTGATCAAGGTAGGACAAACAGCTCATATCCAACCATCAACAATAAAATCAGCATGGGCATTATAATTGGAACAGAGCCAAACATCCCACAATTATACATTATTATTCTCTTCTCAGCAAATCATAGCATCGACTCTCACCAGCTTGGCCTGTTGTGAAGTTGGGAGAAGTTTAATATGCACCTGAAAAGTTATGGAGCATGGATGCTCCAGTCTTGGTAATAATAGTTGATTAATCAGAAAAATAAAAAATCAAAGGTGGGGATGCTTTAGCCAAAATACCTACTATTGTAAGTGTCATTGGTTTTTCCTTTTTTTTTTTAATATCTAGTTATTTATTATTCAAACACCATAGTTTCTTTAACTTTCTAGACTTTAATGTTAAATTTTTTTCTCCCTTGTTCAACTGCATCGTCGGAGATGGCCTGGCCTCCCGAAAACAAAGATCTCGCCGGTTGAAGCAACAGTGGTGGAGTCAATGGCATCGCTTCATTTAGTCTGCAACATCGGAGCTGGTTAGCAGATTCTTCTCCCACTGGCGCCGAAAATGACCTCGAAGTTTGAAGCGTAACAATGTTCTTTGGGCAGACCCAAACACGTGCCACGCCGACCTCTATTCACCCTTTAAGCAACGGCGCCAGGCCTTCTAATTTGTTCTATTACACCGCTACAATTAGTGAACAAAACCCACAGCAGAATTAACCCTAAAATAAAATAAAAAAAATAAAAAGACAATGGATGATTTTATAATTCTTATTATATTCAACGACCGGAGTCGTGAGAGTCAGTTAGTGAGTGGCGTCGTCGTCGGAAACTTGGTGGTGGTGGAGAGGTTGCAGGGATGCTTGAGGGAAGCAGAGAATGAGAGATTACAAATTTCATATTTTATAGTGTTACCTCTTCTACCAGTAGCCCTTCCTAATTCCCCACCTATGATTTTTTTTTTTCTGATTAATCAATGATTACCAAGGCTAGAGCATCCATGCTCCATCATTTTTCAGGTGCATATTAAATGTCTCCTGTGATGTTGTCCCTCACCTAGTCACCTAGTCAAGTTAAACAAAATGGTAATTGATGTGAAGCAAAATTGGACGTATATTTGGCCTTTACTGGTTAGTATTTTGATTTGATTTATTTTATTTTGATTAGTTTTATTCAGATTTTAATAATTTTATCTTTATTTTCTATTTTATAGTTTCATTTGGATTTTTAGATAAATTTAAAGGATTTTAGATTAAATTAAGAGATCTTAAAAATAAAATTTTAAAAGAATTTTATTCGAAGTTTAAATTGATGATAAAATCAAATTAATTAAATTGAATTTTTATCCTTATCAAAATATTAAGGAGTTATAAACTTAATAAATTTGGGTACTGCACAAATCACTATAAAATAAATAAATAGTAGTAAACACACAAGAGTGGAAGGGAGAAACGTAGCGAGAGCAATACAAGAGTGCAAAATAGTGCAAGTTGGAGGAAATGAAAGAACACATACCAATTGAGTTTTTATTTTATTTACTTCTCGTATTTCTTATAATGAGTATGATAAAATTTTCTATATCATTAGCTAATTTTATCATGAACTAAATTTTTTTTAGGAGTTTTGATATAACTTGAATTTATGAATATTTACACTTGTTGAATTATTTTTTTTTATCTATGCAATAGTTTATTATTGTTCTTAATTTCTTTTTATTTGTATATTGGAAACACTTCAGAAAGAATTTCCTTGACTTGACATAAGTTTTACTCTATGAATATATAATCAGAACAAGAGCAAAGATTTGCCTTGTGGGGATTGCATTGGTTAATCATAAATTTTAATGAGTTAATTTATGCTTATTATTACTATTGGGAGATAAGTAATAAATGTTTTTTTTTTCAATGTGCTTAATATGACTCAGAAGAGAATATTAAATAATTTAATATTATCACCCATTACGTGAGATGATTAAAAATTAGATTATCAATCAATTAAATTAAATATGATTAGTTCAAATAGAATCAAAATACCCTAATTTAATTTATATTGATTTCATCTCTTGTAAGTTCTCGCATTGTTTAAATTTAATTAATTAGTTTAATTTTCTTTAGCTTTAATTTAATTGAAATCTCTTTTGATAATTTAAGTAATAGTAATGTCAATATAATTTTGATAGTTAATAAACAATATGTAGAGAATGATATCATTTTCACTACTATTTATTGATTTGATTAATTTTCTTATCAAGTTTTTGTCACCATTGCCTTGGAGTGATTTTTATTAATATCAAAACAAATTAACTCTATTGTTAATTTAGACATTTTATTATTATTATTCTACGTTATTTTTTTAGTTGCACTTTTTGGTCTATTCTTGTTTTAATTTATTTTGTGTGTTTTTTATATTTTAGTTGGTAATTTAATTTATTAGTATTTTGTTTTGTCTTTTATTTTAATTGATTTTATTAATTATTTTTCTTGTGGGTAATAAAGTGAAATTCACAAATAAAAAAGTTAATAGGGAAATTCACAAGTGCATGAAATTGATCAAGTAATAAAGTAGTGAAAAAGATATTATTCTCATATGGAGTATTTACTAATTACTAAAATTATATTAACACTACTATTATTTAAACTATCAAAAGAGATTTCAATTCATTTAAAACTAAAGAAAAATAAAACTAATTAATTAAATTCAAAACATGCAAGAACTAACAAGAGACGAAATCAATATAAATTAAACTAAGGTATTTTGATTTCACTTGAACTAATCCTATTTAACTTAATTGATTGATAATTCAAATTTTAATCATCTCACGCAAGGAGGTGGTAATCCTAAATTATTTAATATTTTATTCCGAGTCATACTAAACATATTGAAAAAAAACACATTCTACTTATTTCTCAATAGTAATAATAAGCATTAATCAACTCATAAAAATATATGATTAACCAATCACAATCCCCACAAAATAAATCTTTATTCTTATTGCGATTATATACTCATGGAGTTTATTAGCTATGTGAGATCAAGAAAATTTCCTTCCGGTGTGTTTCCAAGATACAAATCAAAAGAAATTAAGAACAATAATAAATTATTGCATAGATGAAAAAAATAAATTCAACAAGTGTAAGTATTCATAAATTCAAGCTACATCAAAACTCCTAAAACAAAATTTAGTTCATGATAAAATTAACTAATAACATAGAAAATTTTATTATACTCATTATAAGAAATAGGAGAATAAAATAGAATAAAAACTCAATAGGTATGCCTTATCTCATTTCCTCCAACTTGCAATACTCTGCACTCTTGTGTTGCTCTCTTGTGTGTTTCTATTTTCCGCTCTTGCGTGTCTGTTACTATCTATTTATTTTTTTAATAGTGACTTGCATTGTACCTAGTTTTATTAGATTTATAACTCTTTAATTTTTTAATAAGGATAAAAATTCAATTAGAATCAGTTCTGAATCTTCTACCATTGATTTAAGTTTTGGATAAAATTTAAAATTTAGATAAAATTCCTTTAGGGTGTGTTTGGATAAAGGATTTTGAAGAGAGAATGTATTTATTGAAAGAATTTAAAATCCTTTATAACAAAATGCTTTGTTTGGATATTACCCAGAATCATTTTAAAAATTCTAAAGATTTTAAGAAGGTATTTTATTAGTTTAAAATAAAAAATTTAAAATACCTCCTAAAGAGGTAGAATTCTAAAATTCCCTCTGTGTTCTCACACCTCTTCTCTCTAACGACCCACAACATGTTCACAAGGTCATTTCTGCCAGAGCCACACCACTTGCCGGAGCCTTGCCACCGGTACCTCAACCCCTGCCAAACCACCGTGTCGACCGGAAGTCCTCCATCAAGTAGTCCATAGGCTCTTTCTCATCATCGTCCTCCTTCGATTCTCCTTCGCCGCCGATGCGAAAATTGGTCGTGCATCTCTAACCCAATCGAACGAGGCCCGCGCTCTAGCGCCTCGCGATCAATGGCGATTCGGTTTCTAGTCACGCCGAGGTTCTCCGGTGGTAGCAACGATTTAACCATGAATGGCCATTCGAGCTTATCAAGCTTGCGTTTTTTTTTAAGTGAAGCTTGAAACCAGGATGAGCAATGCCGGGATACACGTGGCTTGGGGTGACTCGCTAGTTCTGGAAGATCTGTGCTTTTGGAATTTACCTAGGGTTAAATTCTTTAATTATTTTATCCAAACAAAATATTTTATAAATAAAAGAGATTAAATTGATGTAATTAAAATTCTTTAAATTTCAAATACTTTAAAATTTTAAAATACTTTATCCAAACACAACCTTAAAGTTTTATCTTCAAGATCTCATAATTTAATCTAAAATCCTCTAATTTTATCTAAAATTCAAATAAAATTATAAAATAGAAAAGAAGATAAAAATATTAAAATCTTAATAAAACTAATCAAAATAAAAAAATCAAATCAAATCAAATAAAATACCAAATATAAAGGTCAAAAATATGTGCAATTTTACATTGCATCGGTAATTCTTGTTTCACAGAAACAAACATTACAGACTCCACACAGGCCCAATACTAGTACTAGCTATAGATGTGATGAAAAAAAGTAAGCAAGAGAAAAGAAGAAATTAAAAAAAAAAAGGTTGAAATGAAAAGTCTGTGTTTGTGAAGAACTTTTTTTGTAAATACAATTCCTCTAAACAAAACTGCGACCATAAATTATAGCATTACTTTACCCATATTGGCTGCAGAACCAGAAATAAGTATCACATAACATACCGCTATTTTGCTCCAAAATGAAGACGAACTGCTTGAAGTTAGTTTTCAAGACAATTAGTGTTTTGTATTTGTGAAAAGTATGAGATAAATTAAAAAATATTATAATAAATAAATAAAATATATTTTGTTTAAAGATATGATATTTTAGATAATTTAAATGAATTTAATTAAGTTATAATTAATAAAATTTACAATAGAACTCACTCAAAATTATTTTTTATTAACTAGTTTTTCTTGTGCTATGATAATCAAATTATGTAGTCTCATTTAAATAAATATTTATTTTATATAATCTCCAAATAAATAAATAATTATATAATTTTAGATAATTTTAATTTTTGATTCTATATTTTTTTTTAATATTAATTTTTATGTGTTTATTTATTTAGATGTTTTATCAACTTGCTATTAAGATTATACCAAAAAAAATTACTATTTTTTCTTAGTTTAAAAAACACTAAATATATTCATAGTTTTTTCACAATAGATTACATTTAATTAATTTTATTATATTTTTATTCAAAATTTTTATTCTTGTGTGATATTTATATTGAAGTTTTGTAAATAATATAAAATAATTATATATGAGATATAATAATTTAAAAATATAATTAATTAATTTAGAATGATAGTATATATATAGCAGAAATGACATTAGACACTTATGAGAATTTTGAGATTTTAAGATTAATCACCAATAAAAATAATTAATAATGTAGTCAACTAAAGATAAGTAAGAATTTTTTGAAATTTTTTTTAATATGAATTAATATGCAAATGATATATATGTTAATGTACTTAATATGTGATTATAAATTTTTTATAATCATATGTGTAATTAATAAATTTAATTTATACCTAGTGACACATATACACCTTTATTTTAAATTATAACATAAGATGTCACATATGATAGTTATTGAAATATATATTTGTCACATAATAAATTTTTAAATATGTTATTCCATGTCGAATATGAAGGTATGTAACTTCTTTTTTTATATGATGATGATGATTATTATTATATTACTATGATGACGACGATAATAATAATGATGATAATAATAATAATAATAATAATATTATTATTATTATTATTATTATTATTATTATTATTATTATTATTATTATGTGTTTATTTATTTAGATATTTTATCAACTTATTATTTAGAATATAACAAAAAAGTTTACTATATTTTCTTAGTTTTAAAAAATACTTAATAAATTCTTAGTTTTTTCATAAAAATTACATCTAATTAATTTTACTATATTTTCATGCAAAATTTTTTTATTCTTGTGTGATGTATATATTAAAGTTTTGTAAATAATATATAATAATTATATATGAATAAATATAGTAATTTAAAAATATAATTAATTAATTTAGGTGACAATACATATATAAAAAAAGATGATATTAAACACTTATAAAAATTTGAGATTTTAATATTAATCACTAATAAAAATAATTAATAACATGGTCAACTAAAAATAGGTGATAATTTTTAAATTTTTTTGAATATGAATTAACATGCAAAGATATATATGTTAAGGTAATTAATATATAATTATAAATTTTTATATTTGTATGTGTGAATAATAAATTAAATTTAGATTGACGACACATATACACATTCTTTTAAATTATAACATGAGATTTCATATGTTAATTATTAGAATTATGTATTTGTTATATGATAAATTTTTAAACATGTTGTTGTATGTTAAAATGACACATATTAAAATATGAAAACATGTACATTTTCTTTATATATTACTATATTGTATCATATGATTATTATTATTATGATTATTATTATTATTATTATTATTATTATTATTATTAAAGAATTTATTATATGTTTTATCAACTTATTATTATAATATATTTAAAAAAATTCTTAATAAATTATTAATTTCTCATAATAAATTATATTTAATTAACTTTACTATATATTATACAAAATTTTCATTCTTTTGTGATGTATATATTAAAGTTTTGTAATTAATATAGAATAATTATATATAAATAAATATAGTAATTTAAAAATATAATTAATTAATTTAGAATGACAGTATATATATATATAAGAGATGAAATTAGATACATACAAAAATTTTAAAATTTTAAGATCAATCATCAATAAAATAATTAATAATGAGTCAACTAAAATAGGTGTAAATTTTTTAATTTTTTTAAAATATGAATTAATATGTACAAAAGTATATATATTAAGATAATTAATATGTGATTATAAAATTTTTATATTTGTATGTATAATAATAAATTAAATTTAAATTTGATGATAAATGTATATTTTCTTTTTAAATTATAATATGAGATGATGCATGTTAATTATTAGAATCATATACTTATCATATGATATATTTTTAAATATATTATTTTATATAAAATAATACATATCAAATATAAAGATATATATATATTTCTCTTTATATATTATATGATGATTCAATGAAAGATAAAGAATATAAATCAGTTATAGGAAAATTATAGAGATGTAAAAAGAAAACATTCTTGTTAAGAATTTGAATTTTAAAATCGTTACTTTAAAAAGAATTTGACTTAATTACCTCTCTCAATCTTGAGATTAGTTTTGCATGGGAAACAATGGCGGCGGACACTTTTCTTTTAGTACAAGTAATCACAGTTTGTGATTTGTGACTCTAAAATCATGCCAGAGGCAGTTTTGTCCTTTTTCTTTTTTAAGATTAGAAGGTGTCCTAATACATTTTGTATGTGAAATTAACTCCCGCTCCGTTTTTCGGATGAATTTCGTATACACTGCACGTAAAATCCACCTGACATAGAACTTAGAAATTTCGACATGCTATTTAACACTATTTACACGGATATGTGTTTATGTCATATATATATATATATATATATAATTTTTTATTATTTAATTATTAAAAAATTAATTTTACGTTATTAGAACATTCTAGATACACAAATCTGTCATCCATCATTAAAATTTTTAAAAAAAACGAAGAGATGTGTGCTTAATATTGTGTATAGTCTAATATGATCATCTTACCTCAAAAAATATTTTATTCTCCTTTTTATACTATATAAAAATTGATTAATGAAATATTTTCAAATTATTATTAATATAAATAAAAATATGTATAATTATATAAATATTTATAATCAAATATATATATATAACTAATTTATATATGTCATTAAAATTTTTAAATTTTATTAACTAATATTTTATATACTCATTAATTTCGTTTTCATAGCATAGAACTCAATTTACCAAACAATAATACTATTTACATGTCATTTATATATATATAATAATTTTTATTATTTAATTATAATTGACGTGTTATTTCTATAACAAATCTGTCATCTATATTTAATATAGATGTACACTTACATGTTGTGTATAAGCTTATTTTTTACCAAATGAAAAATAATGTTCCAACATCATTTTTTTAAACATTATTTTTTATATTAATTTTTAATAATTATGATTAAATAAAAACAAAATGATAATAAAAATAATATAATTAATGATATAAAAAAATATAAAAAATAATATAAAAAAATGAAAAAAATTATAATTGTTCCCAAATGACACGATATGAATATCAAATATGATACGTGTTATCTACAGTAAAAAATTTGCTACATAAACAACACAAAGTCATCTCCCACCGTCAATAAATTTCCAATCCCAAAAACAATTTCCCAATATTCAAAATCAAAGGTGGCAATTTCATATGTGTAATTCCGGTATACATGAGTTTGTGGAAACATTTCTCTTCAAGGGAGATGCTATGGAGTGCTCGAGCTAAAAAACGCTCAGGCCTCATAGAACTCTTTTTTTTTTTTAACCTGTTTTTATATAAAAATTAAAAACTCATTAATTCAGTATACTAACCCATCGCAGCTGCACCTGTGTACTAAACTATTGTAAACAAATTCCGATTTTGTTACTTATTCCTAATGTAAGTGATGTGCACCTGTGTACTAAACTATTGCAAGCAAATTCTGATTTTGTTACTTATACCTAATGTAAGTGATGTGCACCTCTGTACTAAACTAAACATTATTCATTATACTCGAGCTGCTGAAGAAAGCAAATAAACAAAACTTTCCCAGCAAAAGTAAATAAAAAAGTGAGAGAAATGATTAAATGCAATCTAGTTGCAATAAAGAAAAGACTAATTGAGGCCCATTGGGTCAGCAGAGCGGCGGAATCTATGAAAAGTGTGAGAAATAAATGCTTATAGCACAAGTTAAATGCATCTTTCTGGATACCACAAGCACCACCTCCACCTTTTACTCATAAATAACAGCTAAATATAAAGTGCCAAAGCCTAGAATTCCATATGTATAACTCATTGCACTGCACAAGCAATTGATTAAAACAGCCAATAAAAAATTCAATTTAATGATTCTCCACTCTCGTTTTTTCCCTCTCCTATGTACCTTTCATATATTATCCCAAAAAAATGAAAAATTCCTTCTTTTTTTTCATTTTCATTTTATTTGTTTTGGCAATCACCTCTCCTTTCTTTTGATTTCTTCTTCTGCACCTACTCTACAACCATTGTATAACAAATGAATTAAACAAAGCATAAACTCAAATTATCAATTTTCCTAACTTCTAAAAAACAGAAATCAAATTCTTCTTCAGCGACAGCACTTTGAGCACAGGACTAGGAAAACAATGAGAAAGACAATGGAAGAAAGAGCAATTGCCACACCAAGAACCACCTTATTTGGCCCATGATGATGATTTTTCTTGTGGCTGCTACCATCATCATCATTGTCATCATAATCTGAATCACTGCTATCATCTGCAGAAGAAGAATCCTTTGCAGGTGGAGGAGACATTGGCATTCCGTACTTATCACAAGGAGCAATCCCAAGCTTCAACTTTGAAGCTAGAACCGAATGGTTATAGCACAAGTTGCTGTTCCCACCCACCTTCAACACTTCCAACCTCTTCATGAAAGTCAAGTTGAAAGACACAACCCCATGAAAATTGTTGTCAGCTAGATTCAAGTACTTGAGGCTCCTCATTTCTGAGATGAACTTTGGAATGGTCCCATTGAGCTGGTTTGAACTCAGATCCATGTGAACCAAACCTGGTATGGCAGATATTGAATCTGGGATAGACCCAGAAAACGAATTTGAAGCCAAGGAGAGATTTTGCAAAGAAATCAAGTCCCCTATGGAAAAGGGTATCTCTCCTTTGAGCCCATTGGAAGAAAGATTCAAGCTTTCAAGGTTATCAAGCATGGTAATGGAAGGGGGTATCGTACCCTTGAGCAGGTTACCAGAAAAATCAATGTGGGTAAGGTTGGAATGGATGTGTTTTGGAAGAGAACCTGTGAGGTTGGCATGGGAAATAGTCAAAGTTTTGAGCTTGGTCATGTGACCAAGAATAACATAAGGACTAGAAGCTTTAACTTGCACATTTGAGACAGTGAGATCAGTGAGGTTTGCAAGGTGAGAAAGCCAGACTCCAGAGAGCTTGTGGAAGCTGTTGATGCAGGTGAAGGATTGGAGGGAGGATGTGAGTTGAGGAGGGAAGCGAATGGGGGTAATGGGGCAGTTGAGGAGGTGAAGGGAGTGGAGGGTGGAGAGGGACTTAAGGGCAGTGAAGGAGAGAGAGGTAGGTTGAGCAGTTGGAGAGTTGAAGGGAGATGAGGTGGCGAAAGGGTTTGGAGGAGTCACAGAGTGTGGCATTGTGAGGGGATGGTTGGGAACATGGGTCCTTGGAGGTGGGAATGTTTAGGGACTGCAGGGCCCTCAGCTGCTTTGGGTCAAGAGTGGAGGAAGAAGAAGAAGAAGGTGAAGAAGGTGGAGATGGTGATGGGGAAGATGTGGGTGAAGGGGTTGGGGGAGGTGGAGAAACTGAGATGGTAGTGGTGGGGATGAGGAAGAGGAGAATGACAAGTAATGGAAGTGGTGGTGATGGTTTCATAGCTCAGTGGTCAGAAACACGTGCACAAGAAGAAAAACAGAGAAGTGAAGTGTGGAAGCAAAGATTGGAAGAGCGTGAGATGTTAGAGTGGTTACAAAGTTGGGTGTGGGAACAGTAAAATAGAGGAGTGGAGAATCAGATTGTTACACAGAGAGAGAGCGAGAAGGAGAGGGACTGATGGTGCTTGGTGATGGACCGGTGCTGAGTACATTTATGCATGTTAGGATATTAAAGATTCAGCACGTTCCTTTAATTAGTCTCAATTTGAAGTTAAAACGGAATAAGTTTGGATTTTAAAAATTAAGTTTGATGTATTTGTAGGTTGAGTTTTAGTTATATTTTGAATCGTTTTAATTTATTCTGATATTACGTATTTTTTTAACATTTTATAAAATTTTTTATAATTAGTTGTAAATAATAATTTTTTTTACATAAATTAATAATTTTTAGATAATATGAGAATATATTTAGAATAATATTATTTATTTTAAAATATATAATATAAAACATATTTTTATTTTTATTTTATAATTTTATGATTTAATTATATATAATATTTAAATTTATAAATTATATCTATACATTGAATCAATTTAATTTCGACTCGTTCATTATCAAACTATGATTAGTTTTGATTCAAATTTATAAAATCGAATAAAATATTAAATTGAATTCATATCAAGTCAAATATATTTTATAAACACTCTTAATTTAAGAACTTATATACATATTATTTTATATTTATATAATTTATATTATTTAATGATAACTTATTTTACTTTTTTAGAGTTATACTAAGTACACTTATTTAAAAAATTAAAATAATAAATTTAAAATGAAAATATATATTTTTTAATTCTAATATATTGAATACTTTATTTTATTTTTTCATAAAAATTTTCAAGGCGTCTGCTAGTACAGATGTTGTATACTTTATTTTTATTTAAAAATATTTTAATTATGTTATATATTCTTGTTTGTGAAGTAACGTGTCTCGTAAATATGAGCCATTAGCATTTTTCCGGTGCTGTGTGACAGTTGGGAGTATGTTTGTTTGTTCCCTTTGATTTGGAGATAATTTAGTAATTTACATGATTGAACCTGGCTGTCTATTTCATTATTTTTATAGAACAACGGTCATTGTGGAGAAAACAAAAATACTGTTAGGATTAATTAATAACAAAAGTATATGAGCATTTTTTAATATAAAATTCTGTTTGTGATGGTATTAATACGGGTTAAGCTCTAGCCTGATCCATAAGTATTAGTCTACATTCTACATCATACCTTTAGTTTGTGCATACATGTGCGTATGTCTAATGAACCGAAAAATGTAGGCATCTGAGTTTACCTACATTTCCATATAAGAGTTTTTCAAATAAATAAAATATAATCAATTAATGGGGTTGGTTATGCTAAAAATTGCATTAAGTAATGGTTGATAGGTTCAAGTGGCACTCGCTTGAGGGGTGAGAATAGGGTGAGAAAACTTATCAAGCATGCCAATAATAAGTAGCCTTTTATAGGGTTAAGCTTTGTTTGGTATCACATTTGAGGAAGGAAAGGAAGGGAATAGGATAAAGGAAGAATATTATCTCTTATTTGGTATCACATTTTAGGATGAAAACCAAAATATTTGAAAGAATAATATTTTCGAAGATCCCACTATTTTTCCATCCTCCCTTTCTTGAATGGAAATGAAGATAAAGAAAGGAAAGAGAAAGAATTTTGTGGGTACTACAATTTACATATATTTCTAACGTACATTTTCAATTTTTTTTATATATAAAACTGAATAATAAACAAAGAAAAATCTTTTTTTTCTTTTTTATTGAATGATATCAAATAAGAGAGAGATAACTATTTTATTCTCTCTTCATTTTCTTTCTCTCCGTGATACCAAATAAATCATTAAAGAATGGAAATAGTGGTGAAATGTAAATGCATGCATAATTGTTGTTAGGTTTATATATATATGTGTGTCTATATATGTATATATATAGACACATACATATATACATACAAAGTTAGTTGTGAGTTTAGCTGTTATATAAGTATCAACAATTAGCTGAGGTCTTTCTTCTGTTTTTGGTACAATGCAAAGAATAATATGTTTTCATAAAGATTGTGAAAAGTTATCCATTCAATGTTCATATATGGGAAGGAAAAAGGAACAAAACAACAACGCAATGAAATAATATTTGTTTTAAAATACTAATGTTCGTTTTAACTGGATTTTTGTTTTTTGCCATAACTTTTTCAGCTGCATTAGAACTAGAAGAGAGGTAGTGGGATCCAGCTCTTCCTTTGGGTTCCTCTCAAATATGTTTATTTAACTGACAAAATTTAAGTCTATTTTTTTATATTATTATATTTATTTTATTAATTAAATTATGATATGTATATATTTTAAAAAATAATAATAATAATAATAAAATATTAATAAATACATATTATAATTTAATTAATAAAATAAATACAATAAACTTAAATTTTATCATTCCTTATTTTGGCCCAACCTTTGATGGCTATCTCTTTAAACTATTAGCTGGACCTTTTATCATTTTCTGGAGATTGATAACTAGACTTCGTTATCATGTCAGACAACAAAAGGAAGAACAATAAAGGGACAAATGAAGCTGTATCCTTAAAAAAAAAGGACAAAGGAAGCAATGGGGCATTTCAATATTTCATTATTATAATTTAGATTTTATTAATAAATATTAATGACACTTATTAAAAATTTTAAATAATTATTTTATAAAAAATTAAATATTTAATATATTAAAAAATAAAAAAATCAACTTTTTATATATAAAAAATATTTTAAATTTCTTATCAAGTATTCTTATTAAAAAGGAATTTTTTTATGGTGCTCTTATAATTTATATTTCTTATCACTTTTTTTTAATAAAGAATTGTTTTGACATTTTGGTTTCCACATTCTTACGTTTCATGTATACTTTTTTGTTCTTTATTTCTTCTATCAAAAGAAAAAGCACAATAGTTGGATTTTTTAAGAAACCCTTTGAAACTACGTCAATACTGTGTGACATCCTTTTAATTGACGTTTTCCTATCTTTTGTCTACAAGCGTCTATGACTATGAGTTGCATCAGCCATGAATGAATGGTGAAAAAGTTTGTCATAAATCCATAAGTGGGGATTAAGCATCTATTTTATGGTACTTTTAGTTTGTTTCCTCTTCTTTATGAGAAAGATTCGCAAGTTCTTTCAAGAGTTCATGTGTAAAAGTCGTTGCGTATTGGTTTCATAAGATTTATTGGCTGAGTAATTTCGGTATGGATTTAATTTTCATCAACTTACGGTGATACTTATTTCATGTAAAGTCATATCATCAATGACACTTATTTTATGTAAAGTCATATCAATGACACTTATTTCAAAAACAGTTCAAACTTTTAAAGTTAAAAACCTTATTTGCAATAATAAATTAATAATGTGACATATTTTTCGGTTAAAAATAATAATAATGTGAATCTTTTTATTAAGGGTTTTGGATAAGATATTTGTTAAAAAATTTAAAAAAATAATTTTTTTATATAAAAATATTATTTTTCAATTTTTAATGTGTTAAACGGTGTTGTTTATGATGATTCCCTTAAGTTTGGGACTATTAAGTTTGAGACCATCGATGAATTCAAAAAAAATATCTGTTATATCAAGTTTTATTAATTTATAAACTAGTCATTCTTCTATTTAACATTAAGTCTTACTAGCATTTTATATTTTAATTTAATCCTTATCACCACCGCCACCAGTAAAACATCAATTTAGCAAATCCAAAACAACTGCAACTCTGTAAGCTAAATTTATAACTACAATGACCAGAAATCAGCAAATATGAAATCTTTCTTAAAAACACAAAAAATCATTCTCAATTCCTTAAATAATAATATTATTATTCTAAGAATACTTGTTAATAAAATTCTTTTATTAATAATATAAAAAAAAATTTCCCAGAAAGATCACCGACATCAAAAAAGTTCTGCCCAAAAATTCTTTTGCTCTCAAGTTGAAAGAATTTCTCTTAAGAACAATACAATCTAGCCATTGCTTCGGCCCAATCTCCTTCAATTTCTTTCCTGACAATTCCATGAAAAGATCCAAACATTATTAACTCCTTATTCTTAATGTCAAACTAGCTGGATTCAATCTGAAACCAGGATCTATCCTCTACCAATCCTTTTATCGGATCTAGTATAAGGTTATAAATTCTGCTTATTTTAGAGTTCTTAAACCCACTCACAAAATGGGAGTTGCAACTCTCACTATGACCGACTTCTCTAGGGCAAACCTAGTAGTCCCTAGGACAATATCCTGGGAAGAAAGTACAATATGCCCAAGGTCGCCGCGAAGAGAGGGACAATTAAATGAAGGAGAAGGTTGTACTACTCACATTTGAGTGTGAGTATCGATACCCATAAAATTTTAGATGGACTAATCAATGTTAATATAATAATAAAAAATAAATAGGTGAGATTTATAACTTACAATATGTTGAGCAAGTAATAGGTATGATATATATTTATATATAATTTTTTTATAGATTTTAATTGATAATATTTTCATACATCTAGATCTACATATAAAAACTAGAGAATCAATCCTTTTTTTTTTTTTTGCCATAAATATTATGCATATAAAAAATTTTATAAATTTTAATTGATAATATATTTACACACACAATAATAAAATTTTGAAAAAAAAAACACATGCTATAACATGTCAAAATTAAGTGAATATCAATACTCACACTCTTAGCAGGTCAAAAGTAAGTGAATATCAATACTCACACTCAAATGTGAGTATTGTAGTCTTCTCCTTAAATGAAATTAGGTTAGATAGTTTAATTATGTAAAGGAAATGGTAAAAACTTAAAATTTTCACTCTTAAAAATGGAGTATACCAAAATTACCTTGAGAAATAAACTCTCTTTAATTATTCGTTGTAGATTTAGTTTAAGATATTTTTAACAATGGATTGGCACCGTAATTTACAAAAATAATTTGACAGATTTATGAACCAAAATTTATTTTCCAATTTTATATGATATAAAGCTTTTTTATTTTGACGACAAGTTGCTAACTTGATGTAATAAATATATCTTTATATATTTGAAGTCAACTCCTAATAATGTCTTGTTTCGGAAGCATATAAAAATTTCTCTATTAGTAAAAGACCCAAAAATATATCTTCATATATAATTTGGAGTTAACTCCCATTTGGGTCCTCAAAAAACGTTACTAAGTTTAGTTCTCCAATAATGAATATATCAAAATATTGTTTCCATGTTAATATTTTACATCAAATTAATCCTTTAAAATGACATTGAAAGAATACTTTAGAATATTTATGATTGAAAGACTAAACATAACACTTATTGTATCTTTCAAAAAACCAAATGAGTGTCTACTCTATCATTTATTTAGGCAAAAATAACACGTATTTAAAAAGTACGAGCATATACTAATAACTAAAAGAATTGAGTATAATAATAACCGAGTTATATTCTAAAAAATATATTAAAGTTTAAATTCTAGATAAGATAATTATTAAAAGAATATCTTAATCGTAATAGTATTTAATGATTAATTTTACAGCAATATTTGACGAGATATCTGATAAAAAAAAAAACTATCATATGTAATGAAAAGATTCACATTAATTTAGTGGCTCCCAGTTTTGGAGTCTATATATTCTTAGAATTAACCTTGAGCGGAAGAGTAAGGATGACAATTTTACTTGCTTTCACGGGTACTTACAGATAATACTCATGATAAGAGTGGATAATACCCGTTAAATTTCTCCTGTGAATATAAATACTCATTTTGTGTTATTCCCGTTTAATAAATGGAACGGGAGTGAGAGTATTCTTCACGCACTGCATGCATCCACAAAAATTTAAACAAATATTTTATATAAAATTATTAAAAAATTTAATTATATAAATTAAAATATTATAAAATTATATAAATCAAAAATATTTTAGGTATTTGACATTATTTTTGAATTAAATTATGTTGGACAAATTTTAAAAAATTATAGTATTATAATTTTTTTATTTTTTTATTTTTTATTTTATTATTTTAATTTTTTGATTTTTTTTATAATTTATTGGATACTGCATGAGATATCATGAATACTTCGCTTTCAGAAAAAAAAGATAATAAATATCCACACAAATATAGATTTTGGAGCGGAGAGCAGGAGACAGGGGGCTACTTCCTGTC
Source organism: Ormosia semicastrata (assembly GCA_029884595.1). Taxonomy (NCBI): domain Eukaryota; kingdom Viridiplantae; phylum Streptophyta; class Magnoliopsida; order Fabales; family Fabaceae; genus Ormosia; species Ormosia semicastrata. The sequence goes on from JAQQTO010000043.1 coordinate 804,016, forward strand.
CCCACCCCGTCCCATGGCCATCCCTATGGAAGAGAAGTGGATGCTCACTTGATCTTGTTGCATCTAACAGTACCACAAATACAGGTACAACCAAAAACATTCTTTTGGTTCTTGTTCTCATCATTTTTGCTCTCATGGATTGTCTTCACTTTCCAAATTTATAGGAAGAGAAGGCTACGCTCTTAACTTTTATATTTGACAAGGGACAGAGCTAGAAGCTTTTTTATTTTTTATATTTTAAGGGTCAAATAGGGAAAAAAACATTTTATTTGAATAGCCAAATTATTTTTAAAATAAATTAAATTGTTAAATGTAGGTAAAAAACTGATTTGTGTAATAGGCTAGAAGACAGTGGCTGAGCCGTGTGCGCCAGCGCAATTGCTACTAAACCTTTGAAATTCTTGAAATTAAATATATATGGCTAATTAAAAACTTTTATTGAAAAAAAACTTAAAGCAACAATCTTATATGAATAATCAAGAGTATTAATAACCAATTTGCTAAGATGAATATTAGGTTATGTAGTTATTTGTTTCATGTTCTAAAAACCAAATTACTCGTTCTATACATTAAAAAAAAAAATTTGAGTAAAACTTGCTTAGCTTTACGTGCATAAATTTTCTTCAACAATTCAACTGGTTTTCTATGGCGCTTAGCAATCAGCTTTAGGTATTCAGAAAAGCATAAAGATTTCTTAAATTTTTTAATTGATTCATTAAGTTTCAAAACTTTGATTAAGGTTAAAAAAATTAATAAAGATTTAAGTAATCCATTGAAACCGTGATTACTTACTAATTATACAACTACTTTTTTTAAAAAATATATATTTTATTTTTACTTGCTCCATCTTAACGCAGCACACGGATTAGCTCATGATAAATGGTAAATAGGCAACTCACGAAAAATGAAAAAAAGTAAACAGGCAAAACATTATTAGTTTGGGAAAAATGTGAGAAAATGCTAATGTTCAATTTATTCCCATGAGTCTTAAAAAGGCATAATTTTTTTTTTTGAACTTTATTAAATGTGAAAAAACCCTCTGTTTATCAATATATGCTTCATTAAACTACTAGAGGGCATTTGGTGTGTCCCTCATGCAAGATTCTCTTGTGTTGTTTTAACTTCTTTACTTTAATATTTGTGTTCAACTCCGTGTTAGTTTTGATTTAGATGAAATCCAATATCAAATTTATGATTTTTAATCTATTTTTATTATTAATGTTATTTTTTAATCCAATGTTAATGTTATTTTTTAATCCAATAATAAGGGTTTAGGTGCTTTTTATGTACTCAGATAATACTACATTCAATTTAATAAAAACATAATGCATAAATTGTATTATGTTTTACATATCGTTGGATTAAATTTAAAATATTAATAAATTTTAAATCAAATCTCAACCCGTTGATAGTATTAGTCTCATATTACCTCGAATTTGTCTTTTATGTTGTGGTTACTTTGTAACTAGTATTACACTTTTGAATAAACTTGTTTTTCAAAATTTCTAATTATCAGCAAGTCTTCATCTTCCCCAGTGCCCCTAGCCCCCAAACAACCTACGGAACTATTTAAGCATAGACCATTTCGAATGTAGTTAAGTTTTGGGGCTCAAACGACCAAAATACATAGTACTACGACTTGTTAAAGAATAAGAAAACATTTTCCGTCCAACCAAATACTCCAACTTTTATCTACCATATATTTTCGTACGTATATTTGCTAACTCGTCCGTATGCCTTACTAGATTGCAATTCCCTCTTCTCATTTGCATTTTTCTTTATAAAATTTGGAGATTCCCTCCTCTCACTCGTCTCCACTCTCAATCCCGCTCAATCACATCTTCCTTCTCTCCCTCGTCTGCACTCTCAATCCCTCTCAATCTCGTCTCCCTCATCTCCACACATCTCCCTCGTCTCAATCCCTCGTCTTAATCCCTCTCAATCTAGTCTCCCTCGTCTCCACTCTCAATCCCTCTAAATCTCGTCTCTCTCAATCTCGTCTCCCTCGTCTCCACTCTCAAACCCATCTCAATCTCGTCTCCCTCCTTCATCTCACTTCTCTCACTCTCAGTGGCGTAGTCTCCCTCGTCTCCGTGCTCTCCTTGTTATCTTTTTTTCCCCAAAATTTTAATTTTTTTCTTCCTTTACCCATTCTCTCAAACCCTTTACCCAAACTTTGTTTTTCCCTAAATGTAACAGAGAAAAGGGACGATTTGATGAACATGCATTAGGACAAGTTTGATACCATCCTGAAGGAGTTTGAAAAGCTGCACGAGAAAGGTATTTTATCTACATGTTTGTAAGGTTCCATACTTTTTTTTTTCTGGTTCTTTGCATCAAACACTTTACTTCATTATATGATTTTGAGGGGTTAAGAGGTGTAACATGTTATTGCTAGAGCCTTGAGACATGCCTTGGATTTTATAGTGGAGCATGATATAAATTAATTTTATAATTTAACTTAATTTATATGTTAGTGACGTTAGGCAATCATGAAGATGTTTATCGTGGTGTCAGGCAATCATGAAGATGTTTATAAATTGTTTCGAGTTTTTTTTGAATTTCATTTTATTGAATATAAGAATTGAATTAGTTTGGTTGAAATCTTGCTATATAGTAGTTATTTTGGTTTGTATATGAAAAAGATTATTGCCTGTTATCTTTCAAAGTCAACTTAAAATATGAATTTCATTAGCAATTCTAGAGGCATCTGATTGCCTGGTATGCATTAACATCATATCATGTTAAATTATAAAACTACTAATTTGAGGTATGAAAAGCGTTCAATGCTATGTTAATGCTGGATTACTGATCTTAGTCAGAGGAAAAGTTTTTCACACGATGCTTTCTTATGCACATTGCTCTTCAGTAGGGTAGCTTTTCTATTTCGCTTTTCTATGTTAATATTGTTCTGTTTATGTTAATGAAATCATGTTTTGGTAGCAACTAGCAAGGTCAGGTGAGTGGTTAAATGTCCTTCATGACATGTTTCCTTTTATCTTATCTTAAGCCTGTCTAGGTTGTTTTACTTTTGGATTGTAAGGGGTTTCATGTTTTAGTTTTTATCAACCTTCTCTGTTGGCAAAACATTCACTTGTGCTTGTAAAGTTTTACAAATAGCCTCTTTAGTTTGATAGCGCGCCTAGGTAGTACATAGACAGAGCTAGTGTGAGTTGAAATGTCTTTTTTTAAAGAGAGAGGGAGAGAGAGAGAAGGATGTGTGTCAAATTTATGAGATAAAGTGACAAAAAAGAGAAGATAAACATGGCATGAATGTGTTGTGAATGAAACAAGTTACAGGGCATTCAGTTGGAGGTGCATGGGTGAGTGCCTGCTTTGTCTCCATGGTGAAACCTGAGGAGCTAAAATCTTGACTACCGTAATACTTGCAACCCATTCCAACATTACATATTAGCACCTTGCTCTTCTTGATTGCCATACATAATTGTATTTTGGTAGCAACCTGTCTTTCATCAATCTGTACTTTTGAGCAACCATTATTCTATAATTAATCCCATTCTCTTATTAATTTGTTATTATATATTTGTTTCAACCTATTCTGTTTCAGCGAAGAAGCTTGGATAGGCAGAGGTGTGCATTTTTGGCTTTCATGCTTTGCATCAACTCTTTCTTATTATCCAGTCTTGCTTGCATTAAGGTTAGGGTATAAAAGTTCATGGGAAATAAAATGAGCTGTCTTTTTTCGTCCTTCTTGACTTGACTTAAGTCTTAATTAATTCCTACACCTCCAAGCTGATATTGAACAAAAGGACCAATCCTACCAGCAAGTTACTATATACATATTTTCCTCTTTCATTTTACGTCATATAGCGTGCAACATCCTCCATGCTTCCTTCATTTTTATCCTAGCATGAACAAAAAATTCTCAAAGGCATCCACTACAAGGAAAAAATTCTCATCTCATCAAAAATAAGAACCTTACATTACCAACATCATAAATAGTGAGAAATTTTTCAGCAAATAAGAGTCTCCTAAAAATTTAAATGATTTGGTTGAAATAGTGTGTTTCCTATTTAAATGATTTGTGTAAGTTTCTAATTTGTTGTTCCTTAGGCTTAGGGAATTTTAAATGACACAATTAGTTCAAAATGATAAAGTTGGTGCATGTCTACGAGTTGTGACCAATACGATTGATTATTCATTTGTGCTTTAATCTTACTGAACTGGTGAAAATTCATACTTGGTATTCTGTATATGCAGAATACTTACATGGACAACTCACGGGCAAGACGGAGGTGTGATTTGTCCAACACGAATCAGGTAACCAACTTGGTTAATATAGAAAAAAAAATCAGTTATACGTGTTTGGCTATGCGCATATGTTGACTAATTTTTTCTCATAAAATGCAGATGGTGTGATTGAGACATGTTTGCACACCGAGGTTGTTGACTGAGGTGAATAGCTTATTGACGGATGCCCAGAAGTCCCACATTGAGTCTACCCCATTCAAGTCACTGTTATATATGCCGAACAATTTAGAAATCAACTGTGTCTTGTTGTGGGAGTTAGCTTCTAGATGGGTTGAAAGAGATGGGGGATTTAGAGTTAGGGGTAGGGTTATCCTATTCAGTCTGTTAGATGTATGCTTAGCACTTGGATTGCAGATTGATGGGGAAAGAGCAACCCTACGTGACGATGGAGTAGGCCGAACTTTTTTATTATGTAATAGGGACAATGTAACCATTGGCATAGTTTATCTTGAGCTGTATTAGCGCGTAAGGAACAATGATGTGGATAACTTTTGTCGACTTTATATCCTACTTGCTTTTGGGGAGTTCTATTTTCCCGTTACAGGTGTGAACGTGCATTCTGCCTTCACACACCTATTGGATGAGTTAGACTCCCTAGATAATTATAGTTGGGGTTTGGCGATGTATGATTTTTTGGTTGATGACTTGACTTGAGTTGCACGTGTATTGAACGAGGGTAAGAATATCCGCCAAATCCATTTAATGGGATGTGCTGCACTCTTCCAGGTACATGTTTTGTTATTTACTATACTTCTTGGTTGTTATTATTGTTTCATGCAAAATTGTAGCTTTTTTTGGTCTTTTCTTGTTGCATTATTTTGATACCATACATGTGATTTTCTATAAGATCTGGGCTTTTGATCACCTGTCATTGCACCCCACATCAACTGTGATACGTAGTCAATCCTTCCCACGTTATTTGAACTGGCACGTGTTTAAGGCGAGGAGGAGAAAGTACGTGCGACATTTGAAAAAAATAAGGTAATGTACAACTTTTAAATGGTGTGTGTAGTGCTGTGACATTTGTATGAAAATGATTTTGTGTAAAATAAAATTATGGTCTTTAGCCGTAGTAGTCCACCTTCACCATACTTCTTAACTATGTATTTGTTGGTTATTGACATGTATGTAATTGAAGATTTGGTTCCATCGAGAGAAGAGAACCAGATTGACATAGTCAAGGATGCAATGACACCTGAGCAACAACATAGTGTTGGACAACGGCGGCCGAGGCCGTTTGATGTGGAGGCCCTTGCCAGTGATATTTCTCAGGTGGTTGCTGAGAATGAGCAAATGAAGAAAAGGATTACTATTTTGGAATTTGAAGTTAGCACATTGAAACAACTATTATTACATCGTTCAGTGCCTCCACCTTCATGTTATCCTGTATGCAGTCCAGTATGTGACCAGGGTACTCAACCGTTGAATTGCATGATCATTCCTTTCTACGGATTCGATGAAAGTGGTGAGTCGAGCGAGCAACAATTTCCTGCACGTGGCATCCCTTCAGTTGCACCCGTTGGTTACTTTGATACACACCTGGACCCAGTCACAGACAACCCTAACTCCAACATTTGCACTCAGGTTAAGGCCCAGCCCAGGAAGCGTATGCTTGGAAAAAGCACCCGAACTCCTTACACTAAACTGTAAAAGAATAAGAAAACAACGAATCTGCAGACCCAACTTTTTACCTACTGCACCAGAGTGCTTAAGAAAGAGGACCATGATTCCACGTAAGCTTTTGAATTACCAACATAGCATGCTTGATATGTATAATACTGATTTTACTTAGGCTAACATTTGTCATTGGCATCTTGTCAATTTCAGCATTAGACATATTATTTTGTGATTGTCTTTAAACCATTTGTTTTGGGTTGTGGTATAGGGTAGTGGTGAGAATGTATGATCAGTTCCTTACCATTGCAGATGCCTCTTGCATGAAGTCAAGAGGGTGGGTCAACAATATGGTAAGAACGAATTACGTTCAACTCATAACTTAGATTACGTATATCACACCTACTTATTACGTTGATTCACATATAAGGAGCTTCTTTAATTCACTCTCTCAAGTTATTATGCTGGCTACAAGGGTTTTTATGGGAGATAAAATGGAGCGAGCACAAAGAGTGACCCGTCACATGTTTTGTTCCATGTTTATGGTAACAACAACATGCTCAATTAACTTAGAATTGTATGCTCATTGACAATGAAACCTTAACTTATTGTTGGTTATTTATAAAATGTAGGATTTTGTGAAAAGTGGATTGCAGCGTTTCAAATCAGATCACCACAAGCCCTGACGGAGTATTAACGACTTCATGCCTCATGTTGAAGTGAGATATGACATCACCCAATGCAACTTCGTAACTTTTACGCATTATTTGTAAAAAATGACATGTGTTTGGTTGCATACACTTTATTGGGTAACATCTGGGGTTTAACCCATCATTTACCTAGTTGGATTGTGTGTAGTGTTTTATTTTCTTAATATCACATAAGAAAAACATTTAAGGAATGATAATACTATTTATGTATGGATATTACAAGGAACACATTCAATTTCACATTACATACATTTCTTCATGTAGATATTCACTCCAGTCGTGTTCGACTACCATTGGTGGTGTTATGCGTTGGACCCGAGAATTAAAAAGTTGTATGTGTTAGATTCAATGGGCAGTCACAATGACACTGAAAAAGCTAGGCTGGACTTTTTGACAATATCACACTCCTCTAATGTTGTTGTAATGATAATGTATTAGTTGTGCTGTACATTTTGACTTTGAACTTTACTTTGAATTTGTAAAAGCGTCGGTTTGAAGAATTGTTGCATATACTTAGTCCAACCTTGACGAATGACTGTCCTTTAGAGCTAGTGGAGGTTGACTTACCCCGGCAGCACACCTCGTGAGTACAGTTGCACTTATTTATAAATATTAATTGTTATGTTAAGGCATAGGTCTTTAATTTATCCCCTTGTGCCTGCTTGTATGTTATTGAAATAAGGATGAATATGGAATATATGTTATCAAGTACATGGAGTCATGGGATTGACACAAGATGTTCGAAGATAAGACTATGCCCGAATGGAAAGACGTGAGGGAGCATGGGCAATTTCTGATTTAACAATTATATTGTTTTCAGGTTATTTATTTATTTCTATGTACTATACTGGCACGGGTTGAAGTCACGCAAATGCAACGTGACTTATTATGTGGCTGGGTCTTGCATCCGAAGAACGAGTGCAGAGAAGAAGTTTTGAGAGCTGCAAATGCTATGGAGTTGCTGTCTTGATTTGTAAATTTTATTCCACACACCTTAACTTGGCTCTATGTATAGTTATTGCTATGCCCTATGTATAGTTACCCCCACTTTTGGGAACTCCTTAGTGGATTCACCATAAACATATACTAATTAACCACTTGTATGTAATGAATTAACCATTTACTAATGGATTCAGTGTTGCGTTTTATATTATGGACTTATTTGGAACTGTATTTTATATTATCCAGAAACTTGTCGATATTAGCCATTTTTGCATACTATATTCACCAGTTATATTGGACCTCACCAAGTAATGAGATTCACCAGAAACAGGCATACATTGACCAAGTATTTATAATAACATTTGACTAGGTACTTATGAACTGACCAAATCATGAGATTCACCAATTTATCCATGGTATTCTGACCATGTTAGCCAAAAATTTTGGGATTAACCAGAAACCTATACTGGTTAACCACTTAGATGTAACTGATTAACCACTTATTCTGGAACTCACCAAGCAATGAGATTCACCACTTTTGCACTCAGTTTGTGTTCAAAACAACATTACACATGAAGAGTAATGGTAGTGCTTCATTTCTAATTAGTTTCCCCTTTAATGGGAACACTTTTTGGGATTCATCAGAAATCTATACTGATTAATCATTTAGATGTAATTGATTAACCACTTATTTTGGATCTATCCAAGTAATGAGACTCACCATTTTTTTCATGATTTTGTATTCAAAATAATATTACACATGAAAGGGAATGCTAGTGCTTCATTTCTAACTAGTTTGCCTCATTATTGTGAACACTTTTTGGATTCACCATAAACCTATACTGATTAATCACTTAGATGTAACTAATTAACCACTTATTTTGGAACTCTCCAAGCAATGAGATTCACCATCTTTTCCATGATTTTGTACTCAAAATAACATTACACATGAAAAGGAATGCTAATGCTTCATTTCTAACTAGTTTGTCCCACTATTGTGAACACTTTTTGGATTCACCATAAACCTATACTGATTAACCACTTAGATGTAACTGATTAACCACTTATTTTGGATCTCTCCAAGTAATGAGATTCACCACTTTTTTCATGATTTTGTGTTCAAAATCATGGTTACACATGAAAAGGAATGCTAGTGCTTCATTTCTAACTAGTTTACCCCTTTAATAGGAACACTTGTTGGGATTCACCAGAAACCTATACTGATTAACCACTTAGATATAACTGATTAACCATTGATTTTATAACTCACCAAGCAATGAGATTCACCACTTTTTTTATGATTTTATGTTCAAAACAACATTGCACATGTACAGGAATGCTAGTGCTTCATTTCTAACTAGTTTGCCCCATTATTGTGAATACTTTTTGGATTCACCATAAACTTATACTGATTAACTACTTAGATGTAACTGATTAACCACTCATTTTGAAACTCTCCAAGCAATGAGATTCACCACTTTTTCCATGATTTTGTACTCAAAACAACATTACACATGAAAATGAATGCTAGTGCTTCATTTCTAACTAGTTTGTCCCATTATTGTGAACACTTTTTGGATTCACCATAAACCTATACTGATTAACCACTTAGATGTAACTGATTAACCACTTATTTTGGATCTCTCCAAGCAATGAGATTCATCACTTTTTTCATGATTTTGTGTTCAAAATCATGGTTACACATGAAAAGGAATGCTAGTGCTTTATTTCTAACTAGTTTGCCCCTTTAATGGGAACACTTGTTGGGATTCACCAGAAACCTATACTGATTAACCACTTAGATATAACTGATTAACCACTTATTTTGGAACTCTCCAAGCAATGAGATTCACCATTTTTTCCATGATTTTGTGTTCAAAACAACATTATAGGTGGCAAGGAAGGGCAAGTGTTAATGGTCTTAAAAAATTGAACTCTTGAAGACTTGATCTGGTATTATCTGAGAAATAAAGAGTTCGGAGATGAACTTGATCTCTTATGGAAAGGATATAACCTGCTATTGGTGTTTGATTATGATTTGGCAAGTTAAATTTGGTATCTGTCAAGTGGTGTTAAGACAGCTATGGTCTCACATGATCAGTTATGGGCTTATATTATGTCTCTGAGAATTATGTCAGCTTGTGGAAATGGTCTCTGGAAGTGCAATAAACTATGAAGAAAAGGAAAAGTATCTATTACGTGTGATTTGGAAATTTGGTTGATAAGAAATTTGTTTTCTGCCACAGCTCAATGACTAGTTAAGACAACAATTTAGCCGGTTATTTCAGCTCACAGGGCCACAAATTTTAATTTTTCATACACAACTAATCGATTAGATAGACACTGTAATCGATTATTTGACCAAACCCTGAGCTCCATTTTCATTCCTACAATGCACTAATCAGTTAGACCCAACATGCTAACCGATTATTTGCTCAAATAGAGAGCTCCTCTTTCATTCCTATAATGCACTAATCGGTTAGACCTAACATACTAATTGATTATTTGCTCAAACAAAGAACTCATCTTTCATTCTCACAATGCTCTAATCGGTTACACATAACCACTAATCGGTTATTTTCTCAACCAGAGAGCTCTTTTCTCGTGCTAATCGGTTAGCTATCATGCTCTAATCGGTTAGCCCAATCCTTCTAACCAATTATTAAGCCCCTCAAAACCCCAAAACAGTAGCCTCCCTTTCATTTTTCACGACGGTCCCCATACCTCCATTCTCATCTTCTTTTTCCTCCCTTAAACACCCACTACTCTCCACTCACACCCACTACTTTCCATCACTCTTCTCTGACTAAATTCCATTGTTCTTCAAAAATTCTCATCTCCCCTCACACTTTCTCTCTCTTCAAACGTGCCCTAACCACCATTTTCATCCACCATGGCTAGCAGCTCCTCCTTCCCGAAAAGGTCCCAAAACCCCAAATGCCCCAAAGGAGACACCTCCTACAAAAAATGACCCGGATTTCTCCATAGCCTTGAACCTTAGAAGATTTTTCTCCCAACCTGCTCAAATGAAGAAATACCAATTGGAATTTCATGCTCGACGCATAATTTCACTAAAATGGATGGACTGAGAATTTTTCATCAATGAAGGATTCACTTCGTTTACAGAGCTGCTTGAATTCCATGGATTAAGAACACTTGTCAATACCAATCCCGGGTATTTCTATCTTGAACCTACTAAAGATTTTTTCTGTAATTTAACTATTGTGGGCGCAAATTTGGTTTCTGAAATCAAAAGGCATAAAATTATTGTGAATGCAACTCAGTGAGTTTCTCTCTTTGGTCTTCCTCATTCTGGAAAGAAGCTTAAATTGGAAAATCATAACTCATGGGGAAATTATAGCAGAGATCAAGCTATCATAGGCATGCTTCAGGATGTAATTCAAATGCCAAAGGGGACTTTTACTACAGGCCTTTTGAATTTACAGGATCGTCTTCTCTATTTTATTGTAACTCATATCCTAGCACCAAGGGCAAGTAACTATGCCCTGGTTGAAGAGGAAGACATCTTCATGGTGTGACTGCTCAAAGAACGCATAAAGATTAACTGGCCTTATTTCATCATGTATTACATAATGAAAGCTAAAGGAAAGGCAATTATGGATCTTCCTTATGCTTTATTGGTTGCTCGAATTCTAGACCACTACAATGTCCCCCTAATGGACGATGGAATTGTAAAAACTGCGGGTTCCCATAAGTTTGGACTTGCCTCTCTCAATCGAATGCAAGTGAAGAACATAAATAACGAATGGACTTATGGTCGTGGCCATGTGGCAGCACAAGAAGAAATTCCTGCCGCTCCGACTGATGTTCCTATGGAAGAGGCACCAGCAACAAGTAGCATCTCAGAAGCTACAAGTGAATCACACATTCTTGCTGCCATTGTAGATCTCAGAACTTACCAGGAGCACAGTAACTCAGTGATCTTCGATCGCTTAAGTGCCATGGAGGATCACCTGGATAGGCTCGAGCGTCGCTACCCAGCACCGGAGGACCATCGGCCTTAGGCATGGAATATCAATTTCAGTTATAGCACTGCTTCTGACAGTGTATACTTTTGTTACAATTATATTTTGGACATTATGTTATGGCTATCCAAGTAATTTTTGATATCATGTTTTTTTAATTATGCAAGTTATCTTACCACCATGGCATGATTAATTGGCCACTTAGACATGTTGTAATATGGTTTGCGTGCTTGTTTTGGATAAGGTCGTACAACATTGCATGTAGGTCTTACATCTTGGGCAAAGGTATATTAGGATTCACTCTAAGCTCATCAAATGACTTTCTTAAAATGGCTTTGTAAAATCACTATTTCCATCTATAAAAGCATAGTGTAAACAAATGGTTTTTAGTAAGGATCAAAAGCTTTTTTGAAAAACCTCTTGGAAATATTTCCTTTTGTAAGTCAATAACAAATTTAGAGCAATTTTAAAGCCAAAATAGAAACATGTCATTTTGTGTTTTTAAATGAACTAACCAATTAGGCTAAAAGAATAACCTGTTATGTTGACTATTAGAGGTCAATTTCGAAGGCCCCTAACCGATTAGGAGCAGTTCCTAATCGGTTAATCTGATGAAATAGAGGCATTGCCTCTTGATATCTAATATTCCTAACTGATTAGTCAAGTTGAGTAATCGGTTATTTGCTTTCTCAGAAGCAAAATATCTTCATTTCCTAACCGGTTAGCTTGCGGACCTAACCGATTATTGAAATTTACAGAAGCCAAGTGATATAGTTCCTAATCGATTAGGAACCTGATCTAATCAGTTAGAACGATACAACAGAGGCATTGCTTCTGTTATTTTTTATGCCTAACTGGTTAAGGTGACTTGGTTAATCGATTAATTGAGGTAACAGAAGCATTTCCTTTTGTTTCTAACATGGACCTAACTGATTAGGATATAACCGTAATCAGTTATTCACTAAAACATAAGCTTATGGTTTTGACACTAAAGAGCTCCTAACCGATTAGTGGCTGAATCAGGATAAAGCTCTGTGTTTGTTCTGGTAAATTCACTATTTAATATTGTGCATTCCTTTATTGAATTTACTTTTATACTATCTTGCGTGATTGTTGTATTCATAAGTAAAAATGTTCATCTAATCCATTTATTCATCTCTATTAATCAAATAGCTTCAACGAAAAGAATGCTTAAAGACTTATGCGAAACATTTGTGAACTTACAAAAGAATCCATATCCACTTCTGCTATTCTTAAGGCTGCAAGTAAAAATACACAAAAATTACACCTGGATTACAAAAGAGCCATCTATCGCTTATGTATCACATTGTATATCCATGTACATCACCAATATTGTGGCATTGCAATAATACAATCCTACGATTCACCCTAAAAAATATATATCTCTTCCTCCTCTACGTGTAATTACATGTACTTTATATACATTAGATATGTGAAGTATAAATATTAATAGTACAGAAATAATCCACTTAAAAGGACAAAAAAACTACTTAAGTGGGTTCCTGATGATACACTAATATCTTTTTTCATAGTTGCTACAAAAAATATCCGTCAAATCACAGTGTGATCACACATTCACTGTCATTGCTCCTAAGTATTTGTCAGCACAATTGGCCCATATAAATTATCCTATATACCAAAAAAAAGAAATCAACCTGTAACATAACAGTAGATTGGATTAGTGCTAAAATATACCTTTGAAGTATGTACATGAAGATACCCTATATAATTTAGATGATTTGGCAATATTGTACTATGTCACGGATGAGCAGCTTATGTATCTTTGAATTGCATTGCATTACCAGTAACCACCAAATTGGTGTATGACATTTGACTAGGACAACCCTGGACAAAAACATATAAGCATGTCAATTTCAATCACTAGAATGAAATAAATGAGCATATGTTGGACATGCATGTGGCCTTTGACTGACATCATGATCAGTTCCTTCTAATAATGATAAAAAATCAGCTGATGACTCATATGATAGTTGCGAAACCCAATAACTACTGTCACACATTGGTACTGCAACATTTGCACTCAGCTCAACAGCTGTTAACTGTTAAGCAACAATATACCAAACATGAACATATAAACTATTCATTAAACCAAACAATTTAAGTGTGAGTAGCTTAAAACTTAAGAACCATTTCAACAATGATTACAAATGATACATAGTTTTGGTGTTTACACACACCATAGTACAATCATCACGACATTCTCCACACAATTTGTTCATTTCTATACTATGCGTAAATTCTTTCCATCCATATGACTCAAGCTTCCATTAATGCACTTCTACATATTCACAGTAAAATAACTTAATACACTAATAAAAATGAATGCTAATCAGTCTAAATGAAACATAGTTTAAACCAAAACATTCCATATAATAATAATAAAAAAATTCATATATACATACCTCAATTGTCAAAGTTTGATGACGTTGGTCCTTTCTTTTTCTCAATTTGCGAACTACTCGATCAACATTAGATATTTTTCTATTGCTTGGGGACCGTCCTTTCCGTGGTACACGTAACAGACTATGAATGCTAGTGTTAGCAATTTCATTGCATTCATTCAACTTCCTTTAACGGTCATCACCCTTGTTTTGGGTTGTTCTATCGGCTTACTTAGATACAGCCATCGAGTGCATCTTGCTTTAAATTTTATATTCACACAGTCCTTGGTGGAGAGCATCTGTGAGATCCTCAAACTCTGCAGCAACTTCAGCTACCTCATAGAAATGCTTGCATAATTTTTTAAACCTTTGCATTTGTGGCTTCAACAAAGTCACGTCATAACTGCTCTTTATGTAAGCATGTCTCTGTCTAATGTTTTTGCTCTATCTTCGTAAAATATACTTTGACGGCATTTCTTGAACCATTTCATAACCAATGACACAAAGTGAATATCTACACATAATTCCTCTAAACTCAAACAACAAGCAATTGTAACTAACATCGTGGTTGTCACGATTAAATACCACCTCAAAGATAGCATTCTTTCTTAACCCTCCAACTACCATATCCGCCCTCACATGGTAAGTATAAAGCATTCCCTCCACACACTGAACGAACGTAAAACAGTCCATTCTTCCTCTGAATTAAGCTTGGACCTCAACAAACTTTACATAGGTATACTCGAATTGAAACTGTCTTTCAAAGGGTGAGTTTGACCCACATTGAATTATGGAGTCCATTGATTTGAAACCTGCCTGAAATTCCTTTTCTGTCTTGCTTCTCAGAACATTATCATATCGCTTCACAAATTACTGCAAGCTAGTCTTTGAGTTGATATATCCATCAAATAAAGCATGTATGCTCTCACTGCATTGTGTTGTTGACATCTCTGCCCAGAAATATTTCTTTAAGAAAATTGGCACCCATCTATGCCGCTCCATGTACAAACCACTCAACCAATTGTATCTTCTAGTTCAAACTCTTTGATGAAGGTAGACCACTTTTCTTCAAAATCTTCCACTGTTAGGGTATCATAAACAGCTACTTTCATTGCATTCTTGATATTGTTATATTTAATGCAACCTTTCAGCTTCTCAGTGATTTTTTTCATTATATGCCATAGACACCACCTATGTCGAGTTGTTAGAAAAACTATCTCAATAGCATTTTGCATGGCCCTGCATTGGTCCGTGATAATACCAATAGGTGCCTTACCTGACATGCAACGAAGCTATGATTCAAATAGCCATACATATGACTCTGTGTTTTCAGCTAAAATTAGACCACATCCAAGCAAAACTGATTGGCCGTGATGATTCACACTAACAAAAGCAGCAAACGGCATGTCATATTTATTTGTCAAATATGTTGTGTCAAAAGTCACAACATCTCCAAATGACTCATAGGTGACTCTACTTCTAGCATCAGCCCAAAATATATTTTGCACATGAAAATCATCATCAACATCTATCTTGTAGAAAAAATTACTATTATCCTCTTGCATTCTCACAAAATAATTCTTCAACGCCTTCCCATCACCTTCCCATCACCTTCCTTGCCAATTCTACGTCTTTCCTTGTTAACATAATTTCTAACATCTTACTCATTAAATGATAAGTTCTCGTACCCTCCCATCTCATAAGTAAGAGACCGAACTGTCTTATGTATTCTCACCCCTGCATCATCATTCACTTCAATTGTTCTCTTCACGTGCATGCTAAGATTCCTGTTATCTTTCAACATTCTCGCTTTCGCCGGGCTAAGTTCATGATAGTGTTCAAATATAGCTGTATTGATGCACCATCGTCCATCTGCCATCTTCTTCACTGTAATTTTTGTTTCACAGTTTGTCCTTCTAGTTGGAAGTGTCTTCATTGTGTTTGGTATTGTTGACACATGTTTTCCTTGTCTTGAACAAGCTAGCATAACATAATTTACCTTACCATCATCTCCTTTTTTTCGAAGTTATATTTACAATATCAAACCCTTTTTTGTACGTATATTTCCTATAAAATTCCTTCACGTCCTCCTCTGATGGAAACAACATCCCTCATTTTGGCTCATAACTTTCAAACTCGCCATCTAAGGCATCACTCATAATGACGTCACAATCATATGCTTCTTCCACATTATCAACAGCCTCAGATGTATTCAGATTATTTGAACTCTCCATAAACTTCGATTTTGGGTTACTACGCACACCTACAAATTATCAAGTATTCACTGGTGCATGTTACAAACAAATGAAAAATTACGAAAGGATAATGGAAAGTAAACAAACAAATGACAGTAGATAATGAGAATAGAGACTCATTCGAATGGGTAAACCCTATAAAAGCTACACTTAACCACTTTTGACATGAAATGAAGTTTAAAAAGGGAACCTAGAACCATTTAGCCTAACAAAATAGCTTATAACTGTAATCATGTAAATCTTCTTTCACTTCACTGTAGCTCAATTGACAGCCATGTTAACCAATTAGACATAATGTATTAACCGGTTATTTTGGAACTCACCAAGTAATGAGATTCACCACTTTTTCTATGATTTTGTGTTCAAAACAACATTACACATGTAAACTCCAGCTAATGCTTCATTTCTAGCTCGTTTGCCCTATTATTGGGAATTCTTTTTGGGATTCACCAGAAACCTATACTGATTAACTACTTAGACGTAACTGATTAACCAGTTATTTTGGAACTCAACAAGCAATGAGATTCACCACATTTTCCCATGATTTTGTGGTCAAAACAACATTACACATGTAAAGGAATGCTAGTGCTTCATTTCTAACCAGTTTGCCCTATTATTAGGAACACTTTTTGGGATTCACCAGAAGCCTATACTAATTAACCACTTACACATAACTGATTAACTAGTTATTTTGGAACTCACCAAGTAATAAGATTCATCATTTTGTCCATGATTTTGTGTTCAAAACAATATTACACATGTAAACTTCAGCTAGTGCTTCATTTCTAACTAATTTGCCCCCATTATTGCGAACAATTTTTGGGATTCACCACAAACCTATACTGATTAACTAGTTATTTTAGAACTCACCAAGCAATGAGATTCACCATTTTTTTCATGATTTTGTGTTCAAAACAACATTACATATGTAAACTCCAACTAGTGCTTTATTTCTAACTAGTTTGCCCCTTTATTGAGAACACTTTTTGGGATTCACCAGAAACCTATACTGATTAACCAGTTATTTTGGAACTCAACAAGCAATGAGATTTATCACTTTTTCCACAGTTTTCTGCCCATCTACTCCCAACGTATTCAAAACAACATTGCACATGTAAACTTCAACTAGTACTTCATTTCTAACTAGTTTGCCCCCATTATTGGGAACACTTTTTGGCATTCACCAGAAACCTATACTGATTAACCACTTAGACGTAACTGATTAACCAATTATTTTGAAACTCACCAAGTAATGAGATTCACCACTTTTTCCATGATTTTGTACCCATCTACTCCCAACGTGTTCAAATCAACATTACACATGTAAACTCCAGCTAGTACTTCATTTCTAACTAGATTGCCAGAAACCTATACTGATTAACCAAAATATGCAACATTTCACCCCTCATATAGCCAAACTAGAAAAAGGTAGAAACTTCAAGTACCCATTGTAGGAAAAACAAAAGATTCTGAACAAAAAGTGGACAAAACTCACCTGAAATGCAGAAAACTCTGGAAGTGTTGAAACCCACGCGTGCGTCTGAGAGTGAGCGTGAGGCAACGATAGTGAAAATCCAAAGAGGGGAGTATCGAAGTGAGTGTCAAACTGAAAGCAAGGAGACAAGACCAACGTTTGAGGGTGGGAGACGAAAGCTTTGAGAAAGGAACAAATGCAAGGTGGAAGGAAGATGGAGGAACAAGAAAAAGAGGAAAGGGAGGGAATGAGGAAAAGGGAGGAAACGAGGGAAAGGGAGGAACGAGGGAAATGTTGAAAATGAAAGAGATATTGAAACTGATAGAGAAAGACAGAGAGAAAGGGAGGGAACCAGGAAATAAAATACAGTAACGTGGCATACAGTGAACATACATTGGAGTATAAACGTTGGACATATAGCGCGATTGTAAAGAATATATGCAGGGAAAATGATAAGTCAACTCAAAGATTCGCGAGGTTATATTGTCATGGTGATGGAAATAATAACAAAAAAAATTGGATAACTACCTGTATTTCAATTTCTTAAAGGACAGAAAAATCACTATTTTTCACATTGATGCACTTAGGCCAATGCTTGATCCCTTAAACAGGAAATTTGTCAAAAGCTTACATATTTTTCCAATCTTTGTTCAAAATGGCTCAACAGTTCAACAAAGAAGTAATCCTTATGACATGCACAAGCTGAGAATCAAATCATTATCTCATATATCATTTTACATATTTTCAGAAGCTTTTGGTAAGCATCCTTGTAGTGTTAACAATCTATAGCACTGCAGGTGTCAGAGATGGTTGAACTGTCAACTTTGCTCACAAATGGGTTTATCCTGACCCAAACAAGAGAGAAGACAGAGGCCAGCAGCACTGACCATAGAACAACAATGGTTGGGGTGCGGTTTTGGCGACCCATTAGACCTTTGAGGAATGGATAGAGATGAAAAATCACCCAGAAGGCAAAGAACACCTTCCCAAACAGTGGTCCCCAAGACTCATATCCTCCATTAAGTGCATCAGAAAATCCAGCAACAACACCAACCATGTTAACAATGATAAGGGTTGTTGGAGGAATCAAGAGTGTAGTCCACTTGATAATGTAAAGTTCACCAAACTCAGTGTCCTCAGCAGCCTTGGCAGTGACAGTGAAGTTGGTATCAACACCAGCCAACATCTTAAGAAAACCTTGGAAGACAGCAAACAGATGGGCTGAAACACCTCCAATCACCCAGAACTGCTCATTACGCCACAAATCTTCAATACTAACACCACTCCAACGCAGCTCAAGCACACTGGTGAGTATAATGGAGATGAAAAGTCCAAGAAAGAGAACACTTGCAAGGTTGGAAAGCTGTATCAGATTGTCAGGAACAATATGATGTAAGGCATTAGTATAAACTGTGATGTACTGATCTGTTGCTATAAATTGTTTTCTTTGGTTGTGTGGCTACAAATCGTTTGTATTTCATAGGACACTTGGTGGATAATCCTTGGGGATTAAACTGAGTTAGTAACAGTTCTCTCTTTAACTATTTATGTTAGACCAAAAATAAAGATGAGGAAATTACCGTTGGTATGATAAATTTTCCTGTGAGAAGGCAAATTGCTGGCAAAGTACAATAAGCAACGAGAGGAAGGGATGTAAATGGGTAGACAATGGTGTTTATATAAGCCATTCTCTGCAGCCATTTGAGACGGCCTCCTGCCCATCCATACCAGAGGGGACAGTGTCTACTTAGGAAAATTTCAACTGATCCAAGTGCCCATCGAAGGACTTGGTGCAATCGATCAGACAGGTTGATAGGTGCTGACCCTTTGAATGCAGGCCTCAAGGGCATGCAGTAAATTGACCTCCATCCTCGGCACTGCATCTTGAACCCCGTTAAGATATCCTCAGTGACTGAACCATAAATCCAACCAATCTGAAAAGACAAGAAGATAATTTTAATTAATCAAGTAAAGAAACTGTAGATTAAGTAAATTGTGAAAGATAATGCAGCTTGAATGAAATTTTAATTGGTAGAAGTACAGTAACAAAAATATCATAGGAAAAGAGAAAAGGAAACTAAGAATCTGAATATGGACTTTGTACAAGGACATTAACATTTAAGCCAAACCTCTTTTCCCCAATCAGTCTTCTCTTCATATCCACAGCTAATTACATGAATGGCCTCCTTGATCAGCATCGAGGGATCTGCAGATTCAGGCACCCCTCCATTCTCCACTAGTGTAGATTCAATGAAAACAGTAGACAAGCCAAAAGTTTTCTCAAAGCTCAATTGTGAAATCAGCATTGATCTCTCATGCTCATCGTAATCTGCAAGAAAAAAAGAAACCAGAAGAATATTACACAGAAGATTCTTCTATATGCTTCTCTAAAACTGATTGACAAAACTAACTGGGCTTACTGTCCATCTCCCTGAGATTAAAAATGGCGGCATCAAGTTCTGCCCTCTTTGCATCTCTATAAACCTCCGAGACATCTTTGGTGGACTTCTTTGAGGGGCAGCAACAGCATGATGAAGATCTTGGTAAGTTGGGCATAGAAGGTGGGCTATATCCATAAAGTGCTTGTCGATTGAAAACACACCCAGTCCCCACGTATACTGGTCCTTGAATGCCATCAAGTCCTTTCATGTTAACCTGAAATGGATAATTAATAGTCCATCAAATAGGGATGAGGGTTGGAAAACAGTAAGAGTTGTGCCCATGATTTTTATTTCAGGGTTGTTAAAAAGTTTTTGCATTGCACGCATGCACTATATAAAACACCATATTAATATTGTTAACAATGACAATCTGAACTTAGAAGCAGCTAAAAAATGCAAAGGAATTGGACTCTTGATCACAAAAACACTTAGAAGCAAAGCTTTTTCATCTCATGACTAGGCAGAGCAGTTCTGGAAATACTTGTTTGATGAGTTGAATTTTCAACCACATAAGATGACTTTTTTCCGTTGAGTCTAGGTGGTAAAACTCTTTACTTTGCTATAAACTTACATCAAAGAAAACTATATTGCGATTGGCATATCGATCACTACGATCAATACCATCAAATCTCTGGGGGAACTGCACATAACACACATCTCTACCAACTTCTGGATCCATGAGAAAACACATTGCTTCCCGAACAGCCTTGCTGTTGTTAACATAATGATCACAGTCAAGATTGAGAATGAAGGGAGCATTTGTGAGAACGGCAGACACTCTCACCTACATAAATCCGAACAAACATCAAGCATTATAAAATCTTAATGATCTTATATGAAACATTATTAAGGTATCTATCCATACCAGTGCATTTTCA
The DNA here is from genome assembly GCA_029884595.1 of Ormosia semicastrata. Lineage (NCBI taxonomy): Eukaryota > Viridiplantae > Streptophyta > Magnoliopsida > Fabales > Fabaceae > Ormosia > Ormosia semicastrata. Next base: position 825,011 of record JAQQTO010000043.1, read on the forward strand.
GCACCGGCTTTCTTGTGGTGTTGGTAACCTGGTCTTTTCTCTCTGGAAACATAAACCAGCCTGGGAAGTTCATTTCCTTCTATGTCATGGGCACCACTTTGTCCAAGGAAAACCTGGAAATGATAAACAGAAATTTTGTTTGAAAATTCGGGTTTTGCTAAGAGTGAGGCAGCCTATGAGAAGTATATAAAAGTATAACACGCATTTGTACCAACAATTGATTAATAGAACTAAACAATCTTACAAATAGAAAAGTTTTTCATACAGAAACACTCAAAGTTCTATATACTGTGTTCTTTATGCCTATCATTGTCAACATTGAGATTTGATTACACACAAATAATGGATATACCTGAATCATGCCAGGGTGATCACGAGAGTTATTTCCCGGCCAAGGTGATCCATCTTGCATTGCCCATCCTTCTTCTGGTGTTTTCTGAGCCTTTGATACCAAAGCATTAATTCGTACTTTATACTCTTCATAGTCTCTCTGTCACAGAATTGAAAGGTAAAAGAGATTTGCTCTAAGATACTCAATTTGGAAAAACAAGGTGGTGAATATAGCAGATCAGATATATTTGAAATACCAAAGGTGATCCTTCGTTGAGGTCATAAGTGGAGCAAGCTTCAGATGCTTTACCTTCATTGCTCTACGTTCCTTCACAAAAGAAGGTTGCACTTTGTCCTTCAGGTAGTCAATCTTCTGAGAGAAGTAAAACTCAGGTGCTCGTGGTTCAATTGAAAACTTTTTGCAAAATGGCACCCACTTTCTTGCAAAGTCAGCTGTCTCCACAAGAGACTCAAATGTGAGCATTGCAGCACCATCATCTGACACATAACAGGATACTTTATCTACTGGGTAGTCGACCGCAAGGATAGAAAGCACTGTATTAGCTGTGATCAATGGTGGTTCTTTCAAAGGATCGACTGTACTGACAAAGAAATCAACAGCAGCAAGCCCAGAGGGTTCACCTTCTCTTTCAAACCTGGCATGGCATTATAGAAGTGAGCATCAGCATCCAAAGTACAGGCTCAGTATAAACTCTCACATTTACTTTAAATATTACTTCACTATATGGATTTAATTTTGATTCAGAGTAAAACTTACACTATCTTCTAATTATATGTTGCCATATCATTAAAAGTGTTTACTTGTTAGGTAATTATTATCATAGTCAAACTCCTCCAATAACGTGACAACACATGATTGGATCATAGTGTAAAACTTTTTTACATTGACTGTAGATCAGAATTAACCTCTTACTATATATTATCCGTTGATTTCATTTTTATAGATTACCTTTCACAATTCCCAACAGGGAAAGAAACAGAAACTAAAACATACCTATTCTACAATATGATTTTTGAGTTCAAATCATCCTTAAGGCAGAAGGCAAAAACGTGTCAAAATATTTTACAACTTTGTGCATTTACCTTGCAGACAGGTTCTCAATAAAAGTTTGCCTATTGACAGGAAACCATTTAGGGAACTGATCTAACACCCAGGAAAATGCAAACCAGATCTCACAGATGATAGATGTCAACCACAGACCGAAAGCGCTATCAACAGGATTTGTAACTCGATAATGGAAGAAAAGACCCAAAATTATCAGTCGCATGATTATCACAGTTCTGTATGGTGTGAGTTTGGTTTTTGATATTGGAATAATTACCGAAAGTGGCTCAGCAGCAGCCTCTGCGGGCCTGCAAAACATATCAGCATGTGAATTATAGCATAAATATATGATTAGTATTTATGGCAGATTTAAAATCAATGAGCATGGCCAACATAGATCATAAATGCATGAAATATATTCAGAATCAAATGAATAGTCTTGAAGGTACAGCCGGATGGTTTATTACAATTTATTGAGAATAATCAACAATTAATATTATACCCATGTAGAAAATAGAATTTTTAATATTTCAGGAACTACTGTTTGTTATTCTCCATACTGCTGAAGATATTGTAAAATAACTGGTAAAAATATATTTTTGGTACACATAAAGACTAAAGTTAAGGTTAATGTGATCTCATGCCATCAGCTTCTGACAGGGTGACAGTTGAAATAGTAAAAAGAAAATGTCTCTGATTGATTCTTCATCCCTCATTAGGAGGATGAAATGTTTATATTCAGATTTCAGCCTATAACTATCAGACAGCATCACCTAGGAAAATGGAAGAATTCTCACAGGATTTGGAAATTAAAATGACAGAATTCAACCTCATTTCCTTTTTAGTTTTTCGATATAATCTTTTTATTTTTGTGTCTTATTTCATGCATCAAACCAAATGGCTCTGCCCCAACCTCACCTCAATTTACCACTTGAGCTATGCACAAGGGGCATATTTATTCTATAGCTTCTCTTAAAGTTAACCTAGTTGAGGTCTGAAAATTTAAATTTTTAAAAACTGTTATTTTATATACATTTTATTGTCCACTTCAGGAAATTTATTTCATTTCTCATTGAACTCACTGTCTTTCTTCCATCTGCTGCTCTGGTGGAATTGGGGCCTCATTTTCAGCCTTAGGTGCCTTTTTCTTCTTGTTCTTTTTATCCTTTCCCTTCCAGCTTTCCACTCTATTTTTCCAGATTGGATTCCCAGATTCATCATTTAATTCTACAAGAAAAACCATATTGTGATGATCAATGATTACTTTTAAAGAAAATGTACTAGAAAATGTGGACTGAAGTCTCTATCATTTACCACTATCCACTGTTGACACTGTACTGACATGTCTAGCATGGAGTCCAACATCCTACAAAATTCAAGGTGTGGTTGTAAGTGCAAATGTGAACAACTTAACAATATTCCAAAATAATACAAATAATAACTTCAGATTTCCTGTTTTCCCTCAAAATTCCTGTTGTTCCCAAAAATTAAGACTAATTAATACTTGCGCATCTAATAATTCCTAGTAACTCATTACCTGAGAATTACTGAGCTGGGAAGCCATTGTGGATTGATTTTCATGAACCTTTATACCATCATCATCGTCATCATCCTTTGTTCTTTCTATGAAATATACAAAAGGAAGCATACCTTAGGATCTTTCACATAAAAAGACATGTATTGAACGAGAAAAGCAGCCACTTTTTGAAATTTTTTTACTTAAGTGAATGGAAAAATAATTCAGAATTGAAAAAAGAATTTCTTAAAAACGATGAATAGATAAATTAAACAGTGTCAAAGATTTTTCTTTGCCTCCTTTTAACAAATTAAACTAGTAGTCTATTACTTTGTTTAATGATTCTATAAATGCAAAAGTTTAATTAGCTTTCCAAGATCATCCGTCTCAAATAAGTAAAAAACTATAGTATGGAGTAAGGTGCCAGCTAGTTCAGCTGATAAAGTCCTTTGCGGTGAATGCAAGGACTTGGAATCAAATCCTGCCTTCATCCTTCCCCAAGTATGAGTCACTTACTAGTTGAAATATGTAAGATTTCCCAAAACAACTATCTATAGCAAAAAAATAAAAAAAAACTTTGGCAAAATAGCTAGGTGTGTTTATTTTAGATTATGATTAGTTTTTTTTTGAGAAAAAAGTTGTTGTAATAGTATTTAATCATGTTTGACAAAATCAGTTTCAACTTTTGCACGAAATTTAATGCAAAATAAAAGTTTTTAAAGTTAATTTTCATAATACTGAAGAATGAAACTTATGATTTTAGCTTATAGATTATTCCTTACACTTTGATATGTAAATACCATTTTGTCTTCAATCAAATAATTTTTTTAATTATTTTATACCTATTTTAGTAATTTAATGCATAAAAGTGATTTTTTTTATATCATCCAAACGAATCAGATTAACTTAAAATCGCTTTGTAACTAATGCATCTAAACATAAAAATGAATCGATTATAATTGATTATTAAAAAAAACTTTTATATAATAATCGATTATTAAGCATAATCAAATTTTTACAGTTTTTTCAAACACACACTTTGTTTAATAATTCTATAAATGCAAAAGTTTAATTAGCTTTCCAAGATCATCCATCTCAAATAAGTAAAAAATTATAGTATAGAGTAAGGTGCCAGCTAGTTCAACTGATAAAGTCTTTTGCGGTGAATGCAAGAACTTGAGATCAAATCCTCCATTCATCCTTCCCCAAGTATGAGTCACTTACCCGTTGAAATATGTAGAATTTCCCAAAACAACTATCTATAGCAAAAAAAAAACAAGATACAAATCCACATAGCAAACAGACACAAATTATAATCTTTTACTTGGAAATTAATGTACACATTAAAAGGTTACCTTCATAGGGAGTGCCACACCTCAAGCAGACCCTATGGCCCTCATTGATTTCATGCTCAAAACAAGCCTTGCAAATTGGGAAGTTGCACTCATGACAAGCCACAAACACCTCCCCATTATCATTTAGCTCCACTTGTTCCCCACAAGTGTTGCAGAGGGGAACACCAGATTGCATCATTTTTGGTTTTGCACCGCCTTCTGTCCAAGGGCCAAAATGTCAATATATCTCTCTGACCCTTTGCTTCTCAATCTGCGTGCTCTTAAGGGTTTTATATGGAAGAGCATAAGCCCATTGAAGCTTCCCTTTTGGGAGGATGGAGCAAAGAAACTTTGTAGTAGTGTAAAGGATGAAAAGGGTGTGCATGGTGGTGGGTTCTTTTTAGAGGTTGGGGGGTTGGTGTCATTGTTTCAATGGCACACAAAGGCACCAGCAGAGACAGAGAGAGATGATAAGCAACGTCTTTTTTCTTTAGGTGAAGTGAACAACGTTTCAATTTATTGCGGGAAGTGTAAGGAAGGCTTCAGTTGACAGTTGTGCGTGGTACATCTTTAACATACCCTTCCGGACAATAGCTCAATTTTAAAAATTATATATTGATCTTTTTTTAAAAAAAAGGAAAAAAATTCAAACTTATATTATTATTATTATTATTTGAAGCTACAAGATATTTCTACAAGTTGATTCATTTGAATCGCTCATAAAACTAATCTCAATTCAATCGCAAAAATACAAGAATTATATAATTTTACCAAAATAGTTATTTTATTGGAATTTAAACTTATATTCTCATCCCAAATGATTGAAGTTGCCTTTGTAGGTAAAATAACTTATATTATGATCTTTTGACAATATTCTCATGTTACTTCAATTTTGACAAATAACCTATTTAAACTTCTAAGTTTAACAATTAATAAATACTATATTACTTGTCATATGTTGAAACTTGAAAGTTCAAGCAAATTAGTTGTTAAAATTGAAACCAAAAGAATTGTTTATTATATATTGAAAATTTATCAAGTTAATTACCAAAATAAAAATCACGAGCTATTTGTTAAATTAGTAAAGTTGAAAGAAATAATTTATATTTTAACAAAAAAAATTTGATAAGATTCTCTTGAAGGAGAAATTAAGCTGGAAAAGATCCATCCGGGTGGATGATATTAATAATAAACTCTTGATTTCTTAAAGTGATCATATTGCAATAACAATAGAACTTTTTTTAGAGGACTTAGAGAAACGATCATTTTCATAATTCATTGCCAACTTCTTGCCTAGGCTTTTATTTTCTCCATGCCGAGTCCATGGATAATTACATTATTAAATATCCTGACTACAGGCCTCAACAGACAATGAAACTTCACTGTTCAGTCTCAGATAACGCAGTGTTAGTTGGTTTGTTTGTTGCTAGCGAAAAATATTTCAATTCTATGTTGCTCGAACGTCAGATCATGTAAGTTGCTACATATATCAAAAAAGTCAATTCTGCTGCAAAATTATGGATACCAGACATGGTATTGGCACATCATTTCCTGACATTACATTTTTATACTTTTCTACACACGAATTTGGTCATTTGTAGGATCCACACGCAAAATGAGTTTCTTGTGCAGATATTTGAACAATCCCCATAAAGAAAGTAGAATGGAATAAATTTTACATAATTAAAATAATATGCAAATATCAAGGTTCTTTTTCATTATATATTCCATTTTAGCTTGTTTATATACAGGAACTCACTTGAGCTTGTTCAGTGTTCACTAACAATTACTCCAATATGATCATCAACTTAAATGTAGAAACAAACACAAATGAATTAGCACAAGGAGGACACCAAACAAAACAAGCTTTACTTCTAAGAAAGACACTAAATATTTACAAATAAAAGTTGACCACCGAAAACTAGCCTTGAAACAAAGCAAGGGATATGAAATAGAGGTTGATGAAGTAACACAGAAGACTGAAAGAGAACAAGTAAACATGACATGAATCACACCTCGTGAGTGAGCAAGTATATTGGCCATCATTGAACAGTTCCTATAGGTCAGTGAATCAGTCAGAACCACAAAGCAGGAATCTAAGCAGATATACCTAGACTAAAACCCCTGTGCTTTTAGGCCGTTTCCTGCCAGGGAGCATGATCTTCAGAGTAAGTGCAACATAAATGCAAATTGTCATTATAGGTTTTGATTGCTCTCCAGGAAAATTCATTCCAAAAACCACTATCATCCAGCTTTAAACTAGGTTATAGAATAGACCTTTACTACTTTAGATGTGTCACACACAACAAGGTTGTCTGTATCAGCTGGGGTGGTGCATAGATGATTGACCTGCCAAAAAATGTTTATAAATGAATGCACAATAGACATACTTGGCAGAAGCAGAACAAGTAACCAGCATCCACAGTTCCAATGAAATTGTTGCACAAAAACTCACTTTGTGGGGTACATTGATGTTCAAATGTAGGATATCATTGTTGTCGTCACTTAACCCAGCATCAGGATAACTAGACCAATTCCATACCTTCACCAACTTATCATTTCCTCCAGATATTATGAATTTCCCTCTCTCCCCAAACAATGAAAATGCCCTGAGTTACCGATACGAGTTAGGGGACAGGTGAATTTAGTCTTACAGTTACTACATTGTAGATAAGGAATTGACTTACAGGCCAGAAACAGCTGCAGTATGGCCACCCAAAGAGTAATCCAAATGCAACCTCCTTGTTCCATTCTGATCTGGATCCATATTGCTAGTTGAACTACCATCTTTTGATCTTGATTGAGATCCTTTTCGCGAATTTGAAGAGCTTTTCGACCTTATAGCAGCCATTTCTGATTCAATATTAATCACATTAATAACTCCGTCCCCCCTTGCAACAGCACATACCTTGTCTAATTTATCTAGCATGTCGACTTCTGGAACAGCTATTGCATGAATAAAAGCAGGATTGAGACACTGGCCAGCGATGCTACTAGACACATCAAATATACCTGCAGTGAAGAAAGGACAGCAATATCGAATTGAGCAGTTTTTCTTTCCCGTTATTATTAAATTTTGTTTTCCCCTTATTTTATCATTATTATATATTAATCTTATAATTTTTTAGTGTATGTATGTGTGCATAAGTAAAGAAAAGAAAAAGCCACCATATAGAATATAGAATTCAATTATGAAAATAGAATCAGCAAAAGGAACATTAATTGACATTGCATGAAGCACCAGCCACCAGTTCAGTTAATATCTACGTACATGCATTTATGCTCGAGTATACATACATCCAAACTTCCAGACTTCAGACAGAACTTTTTGTTTCTTCAAAAACCTACCTGATTGTGACTTGCACTCTCAACAGTCACTAGTCACCAACCAGCATTTTCATGTTTTACTTCATTAATAAAATATTTTTAAATGGCTTAACCTTTCATTTTTATCTGCTGAGAATCATGGTCAAGGGCAACTATGGTTGCAAAAACCTTTGAACAGAATTAAAAACAATCATTATACTTGAAGCTTTCCCATTTTGCTACATGTGCTCAACAAAATGAGTAGAGATGAGAGGACTTATGTCATTGCAAATGTCTAATGACAGAAATTAAAGGGTCTAATTTAGATAATTCAAATCATGTTATGCAAAACTTAAATTAATAAAGACAGTCAGACATTATATGAAAAAATATACCAAAATCCGCTACTTTGTATGGGCGCCCTTTGGAGAAGTCCCACATCACAAGCGTTGAATCAAGACCTCCACTAATTACTGGGAAAGAACAAAAATTAGGAGTCAACTTTCTATAAATATGGATGCAAGTTTCTATAAGACTAGCACATAACTTGTACAAATGCATAGGGCTGTTACTTTAAAACCTTATACAAAAAAGTTTCCTAAAATTTAATTATAAATATAAACTTATGCTCTTACAAATTCTGATTAGTATATCCAACTTATAATTATTAGGTCTATAAATATTTTTGTTAGAACTTTCCTAAATATTATTTTCTAAACCTTTTAAAGTGGCTTACATCTCTTTTGTGTATGCATATTTATTAAGTGCACAAACTAAGTTTTTCAAGGTGACACAATAGAACCAACTCAAACTATTATCAGCAAATTAACAACATTTACAAAAGGAATCCAAATCAACCCAAAAATGATGTCTACAAGTGACATTTTTATTAAATAAACTGCCCTTCCAGGTCCATGCAGAAAAGTGCAATGCCATGTCTCAATAGAAACAAGTTCAACTTTGTCACTAGGAAGCAAGGGTAAGTCCCATAGAAAATCGCAGCAACCTAGCTCAGGAATTAGTAGTACTTTACAGTCTCTGCTTAGAAGTGAATAATTATTGTGTGTTCTACATTGGCATTATAATGAGATACTCTGTTACAATGACAGAAGCAATAACAAAGCCAGGGGTTATGATCAGTTTGCCACAATCAATGGTTATAACAAGGATATATCAATTTATGTGAGATGGCTTCTGTTTAAATACAGAAAGCCTCATAAGATTTCTATGCTATAAATCAGAGGAAGAATAATATCAACTCAACAAGAAAATGCTGTAGTAATATCTATGTCAGTTTCTTTCTTCATTTAAAGATTGTTTAATGACATTTATATCTCTTAGGTTGCTACATATCAACCAATATGCGTGTCTGTGCATGTGCGCATTTGCACTAGCCAGTAGGCTTGACATACACTTCTCACTGTACGTCCTAGGAACTCCAATTTAGAAACTGGCAATTATAGTACTAGAGCATGCTCATTCTGTCTTTGATAGTCGACCCTTCCAACCCACAGGCATCATTATCAAGCAGTTTAATGGCTCATGTGCATAATAGAGTGAGAGAGTAAGTTTGTAGAGTTTGATACAAATTTCTACGTCTCTTTCCAATAAGAAAATGGGTATTCCAACATAATGGAAAGCTGCAATTAGACAACTTACCCAAGTCTACTCCAGACACAGAGAGAGAGAGAGAGAGAATTGAAAACCAGAAATTGTACAATACGACCAGGGGAGGGGGGGAGATTCATATGGGAAAATAAGCAAGATTATATATAACTACCTTCCCAAGATCTCCAAGGAAGGAATTCCACAGAGCTACAGATCTTGAACACAAGGTCAAGGTGAAATAAACAACAACAATATCAGGATATCAAATTAATAATTGTAGAAGAACAAAATAATAGGGGGGAAAATGAGAAAAAAAAGGTGAAAAGATGAAATATTAGTGGGTTGACATAAAACTCCTGATCTACATAATTAGCAGCCACGTAGTGAAGCACGGCTACAAAGCAAGAAGGATACACTTGTATGACCAGCTCGTAGTGTTTTATACAGGCATTGCTGGCGAATGTCAATTATCTGTCAAAGAAATTTTCAATCAACAATGAAGAAAATAAAAATGTAGTATACTTAAACATTAACTTGGCTTTTCTAAAAGTAAAGAGAAGTGGGAAAATTAAAAATGCATACAAAATCAATGAATAATATATGACATTATCCAGGAAAAGACATGAATCAGTTTTTAAATCATAAATTACAAAACAAACTGTATGTTTCCATGCTTTGTGGCATGTACTGAAGCTTTTAGAATAAAATGCAGGCTTATGGTTTTTTATGAGAGAATAGATCAATATTACTAGGCTGTTAGAAAACTTAGTTTATGTCACCAAAGGACTGATCTAGTAAAGAATATATTTTCAGCAAGCATGATATCAAGGATAAATTATCCCAAAAGCTTAAGCTATTTGGTGGGGGCTAATGAATGGCTTTATCTTAGACACCTACTATTGCCCAGATGGCCTACAGAAATAGAAGGAAAGGAAGGAGAAACATGGGATTAACACCCCATGTGAGTACAGGAAACAATGTGACTCCAAGCAACCACTTGCACACTTGGCAGGTTATTGGGAGGAAGGAAAAAGAATATATTAGGGGAAACAATGATACGAAGGAGAAGAAGGAAGGAGAAAAAGGCAGGAGGGAATTGGATGGAGAGACCAGGAACTCTCAAACTGCCTGGGTTATCTGTGTATTTTTATATTTTTCTTTCTTTGATTTAGTGTATTTTCTTCTGTTTTATACATCAGAGACTCCACTGATCTTGATGTTTTTCTGATTTCGGATCAGAGTAGGAGATAACTAGCTATTTCTATCCTATTTTTCTTGTAACTCTGGTCCAGTTCCTATCACTTTATATCTCTAAGTCTCTAACCCACCTCTTCATGCAGGAGCCCTTGGGCTTGAAGCGTGAACAATGCAAAGGCTCCCTTTTACCTTGTGCTAAAATTCAACTTTATTTAGAAGAATGGGACAGCAAGAATCGAACTCATAACCACTTGGTCATAGAGACTCCGATACCATATGAAGGACCAATTATCCTAAAAGTTTAAGCTATTAGTATTAGGTGCAGGCTCATGAATGGCTCTTATACCTTTAATGCATGATAAGTGGAATTCATTACAGCTGATAAATGAGATATTACATAAGAGAAAGTCAGAAGGCACATGATGAATAAATATGAAGCATACCTTCACCTCACCACCATCATCTGCTGCAGCAAGAAATGAGGACTTTGAATTGCATGAAATCTGCAAAACCAGACACATAGTTGTTTATAATAGCATTTTTTTTAACAAATGAAGCACACCTTCATACATGGATAGCATCAGTTTATATTACAACAGAATGGAGGAATGTGCAAGCAAATATAAGTTCAGGTTCAGTGCTGCGATCTAGTGTGACAATTTCAATATCCTGTGTAGGTCAAGAAAGCCGCACAACCATACTTAATGTTTCTGTTTAAAACCAACAAAGACTAAACAGATTCCATATCAAATTCTCAGACAAACACCTTACTTAATATTTCTTAGCTAGATCTGCACATAAAACATATTGGGAGAAAGTGTGAAGTAACGTCAAGGAATCTGCCGCAGTTCACTTGTATTAATCCTGTTAAGTATTTCTGTCCAAACAAACGACTTGGCTTTAGACGGATCTTTGGATTTCCAAATGGGTTTATCGATGAGGAATTTTTGAAGGTTAGGAGTATGAGTAAGAAACTGAAAAATATTTGCAAGAGAAAACACTAGAAGAATCTAAGATCCAAACTCTTCTATCTAATTTGGTTGAGGGAGAAGTTGGTTCAAGTAAAACCAAAAGAGATTGTAATTTGTAGGAATATTAGCACTTGGTCAACTGTAATTATGTTGATAAGCTAGTGATTAGGCTATAAGTTAGCTACTGATTATTAGGCCATTAGCTTCTAAATTCTGATTGACTACTAATTAGCCCCTTGATTACTCCATTGATTGATTGTAATCAAGCTATAAATAAAAGATCAAGTGTGCAGCTCATACACACAATTTCTCTCAAACTCTCTGTTTCAAAATGGTATAAAAGCGGTACCATTCTCCATGACTTAATTATGTCACTATTCTACTGCCAGGTTCCCAAAAGATGGAACCCCTTTATTTGGTGCCTGCTTTCGGCCTACTGTAAATTCCAGTGGCTCTCTCAACTTTTCAGGCATGCTTTAGCTCTCTGCCACAGCTACCATCTCCAGTTCTCCCCAACTCAGATCTACCACAGTTTAACTTCCCAGTGCATGAGAGCTCCTCTCTAGCCAATATCTGCAAATTGTGTTTCAGCTAGTGGTGCTCTTTGGATTGCACTCAGTCCCCTGTTTATCCTAAGCAGCTTCCTCACACGCAACATGCGTGGGCGAGTGCCCTCCCTTTCGGCTACCAGCTTCCAGCAACACCTCCGGCATCACTCTGACCTCATTCCACTCTCAATTTCTGGTTCCTAGATCTAGAGCCAAGACGACCATCTTTACTCCCAGTTATGATAGCTGAATGGCTTGAGAATAACGTTCTCAGCCTCCTTTATTTAAAGAATGGTAAGTTACAACAATTGAATACAAAATCCCTTGATTTTAGGGATTGACTATTAACAACTATATCAATCAATATCTAACTATATCAAAACTATATCAGACTATATCAGAACGTAATCAAACAATATCAACACTCACCCTCAAGCTGGTGCATAGATGTCATAAGCACCCAGCTTGTTACATATGTAAGTTATTCGTGAGCCCCGTAGAGACTTGGTGAAAACATCTGCAAGTTGATCATTAGAATTGACAAAGGAAGTACTAATCTCCTTTGAAAGAATCTTGTCTCGAATGAAATGACAATCGATCTCTATATGCTTCGTTCGTTCATGAAAGACAGGATTAGAAGCAATTTGTAAGGCTTGATTATCACAAATCAGTTGCATAGAACCCATTTTGCAAAACTTTAACTCTTGAAGTAGATGTTTTAACCATATAAGTTCACATGTTGTAAGAGCCATAGCCTATATTCTCGCTTCTGCACTTGATCTTGCAACAACACTCGCTTCTTACTCTTCCAAGAGATGAGATTACCTCCAATAAAAACACAATACCCGAAGTTGACCTCCTATCACTTGGAGATCCGCCTGATCTTCATCCGTATAGGCAACAATGTCTGTGTTACCTCTGTTCTCATATATTAGCCCTTTCCAGGAGATCCCTTAATATACCTTAAAATGCGAGTCACTGCATCCCAATAACTATCACAAAGAGAGTTAAGAAATTGACTCACAACACTAACAGCAAAGGCTATATCCGGGTGCGGTCATAGTGAGATAATTCAACTTTCCCACCAACCTTCGATATCTCCCTGGATCGAATACGGCTCCCCCTGATTTGGCATGAGCTTAACATTCGGATCCATAGGAGTATCCACCGGCTTACAATTTAGCATCCCAGTCTCTTCCAAAATATCAAGTGCATACTTCCTTTGACAAATGGAAATGCCTATTTTTGATTGAGCAACCTCAATACCAAGGAAGTATCGCAACCTGCCCAAATCTTTGGTTTGGAAATACTGAAACAGATGTTGCTTTAGTCTAGTGATCCCTTTATGATCATCACCTGTAATTACAATATCATCCACATAGACCACAAGATAAATGACTTTATTACATGGTGAATGTCTATAGAACACGGAGTGATCAACCTCACTACAAATCATGCCAAACTGCTGTATGACCTTACTAAACCTCCCAAACCAAGCTCGAGGTGACTGTTTCAACCCATACAATGACTTCCGAAGTTGGCAAACAAGACCTGACTCCCCCGAGCAATAAACCGGTGGTTGCTCCATATAAATCTCCTCCTCCAACTCACCATGTAAAAAGACATTTTTAATATCCAGCTGATATAAAGGCCAGCAAGAGATAGCAGCCATGGATAAAAAGAGACGAACAGATGCCATTTTAGCAACAGGAGAGAATGTATCACCATAGTCAAGACCATAAATCTGAGTATATCCTTTGGCCACAAGACGAGCCTTCAAGCGATCCACAGTCCCATCAGGACCAACTTTAACAGTAAAAACCCAACGACAACCAATAGTAGACTTCCCTGGAGGAGAGGGAACAAGAGCCCAAGTGTGGTTAGATTCTAATGCTGTCATCTCATCAATCATAGCCTGTCGCCATCCTGGATGGGATAGTGCTTCCTGAACAGTTTTAGGAATAGAAATGGACGACAAAGCAGATACAAAGGCATAATGGTTGGAAGATAAACGATGATAACTTAGAAAATTATAAATAGGATGAGGATTGCAAGAAGAACGATTACCTAAACGAAGTGCAATGGGAAGGTCAGTGGTAGGCTCAGGTTGGACAGGAATCGACGGAGACGGAGGAGCAGGAGGGAAGTCACTGGTGTCCACAACAGGTGCAGCTTTTGGAGTAGTAGGATGAGGACGACGGTGATAAGTGAGACGAAATGGCTCCATGGGGTACTTAGGAGCAACAGGGGCAGCCTCTTGTATATGTGAGACAGGTGGACTTAAAACGAGAGAATCAAAGACAGGAATAGGCAAGACTTGAGAAACAGACTCCGACAAGACTGGTGAGGCAAAGAAAGGTGTATCCTCGAAAAAGGTAACATCTGCAGAGATATAAGAACGATTTGTTGATGGAGAATAACATCTGTACCCCTTTTGAACCCGAGAATAACCAAGAAAGATACACTTAATGGCGCGGCAAAGCAAGTTTGTCGAGACCTGGAGCAACATTGTGGACAAAACAGTGGAACCAAAAACACGAGGGGGACAATATAAAGGGGTGCACGAGGATATAGAATAGAGTGAGGAACTTGGTTATTGAGAACGAGAAGAAGGCATCCGATTTATTAAATAACTGCAGTGAGAACAAAGATCACTCCAAAATTTCACAGAACATTAGAATGTAACATGAGAGTACAATTTGTTTCAACGATATGGCGATGTTTGCGCTCAGCCACACCATTTTCTTGAGGTGTGTGAGGACAACTCGATTGATGAACTATACCGTGCGATGCCATGAAAGAATTAAAAGGGGCAGAAAAATATTCTTTGGCATTATCACTGCGTAAGATATGAATAGTTTGTCCAAATTGATTATATATTTCAGCACAAAAATTTTGAAAAATAGTGAATAACTCAGAACGTTCTTTCATTAAAAATAACCAGGTACAACGAGAGAAATCATCGATGAAAGTAACAAAATATCTATATCCTAAGAAAGAAGAAGTACGACTAGGACCCCAAACATCAGAATGAACAAGACTAAAAGGAGACTCAGCACGACCTGTAACCTTGCTTGGAAAGGATGCCCGAACATGTTTTCCAAGCTGACATGCCTCACACTCCAAAGCCGGTAAATTAGAGAGATGAGGGACCATTTTCTTTAATTTATTCAAACTCGGATGACCAAAACGACGATGAAGAAGACTAGGCGACTCTGTGGCAGCACATATGGTGGAGGATGGAGGTTGTAAGTAGTAGAGACCGCGTGACTCAGATCCTGCTCCAATCGTCTTCCCCGTACTCCGGTCCTGGATAGAAAAGGAAGTAGAAGTGAAGGTTATGGAACAATTGAGAGATCGAGTAAGTTGACTAATAGAAATTAAATTAAAAGGACATCCAGGTAAAAATAAGAAGTGAATTTAAAGACAGAGAGGGAAGAGGTGAAGCATGACCAATACCAGTGGCTTGAGTTTTAGAGCCATTAGCAAGGGTGATGTGATGTGGTGTTTTAGTAGAGGATAAAGTAGAAAAGAGAGAAGAGTTACCAGCAATATGATCAGAAGCACCAGAATCCAAAATCCAGGAACCAACAGGAGATGAATGAGAGAAACAAACCGTAGAATTACCAGAATGCGCTATAGTTGCTGAAGATGAGGCTTGTTGGGCTGCCTTAAGCTGAAGGTACTCCTTATATTCATCAATTGAAAATTTGTTCGGATTGTGACCTGTCTGAGTATCATACACAACCTCGACTTTCTGATCAGCAGACTACGTCACATTAGTTGATTTTTCTGGGAAACCATGAAGAGAATAACACTTGTCTTGGGTATGACCCACGCGCTTGCACTAAGAGCACTGAGGACGATCACCTCTACCACGACCACTTCTTCCACCACGCCCATGGCCTCGTCCTCCATGGTTTGCCGAATTAGAGACAAAGGCCGAGGACTCTGAAGCTGTCGGGAGCCAATCTCAAATGTCTCCACTGGTGACGAAACTTCGCGAGAAGACGATCAATGAGCTCCTCCACCGTGGGGATGCTAGAATTAGTTAGAGCTTGATTCCGGACAGATTCAAAGTCCTTATGTAAACCGTGAAGAACAAAAACCATATACATATTATCAAGTTTTGCTAGTACCTTCGTAAGATCATCACCGGTTATAATGCGTTTAATGTCATCAATGACAGACTGTGCCTTGTTCAGATAAAAGGGAAGATCATGATCTGTCATCGAAGAATGGCCAAATTGTGGACTGAAGCATAGAGACGTTGTAGATCATTGGAATAGACATTTTGAGCTTTCTTCCATATTTCATAACAAGTTTTGTATGGGTGAAAGTGTACCATCAACTTTGGATCAATAGACTGCCATAAAAGAGAGACCAGCGATAATCGACCCTTTTCCATTCATCACGAATCTTCTCATCAATCTCTGCTTCATTCTTGGTGAGATGTTCATAAAGTCCTTGACCTAAAAACCAAACTTCAACTGCATTATACCAATCCATAAAATTCTTACCATTGAGTTTTTCCGATGTGATCATGGGACTTCAGAGAGAAGGCAAAAGAGATGAGACCCTTCCTGTAGACCCGAACCAGCACTGAATTGACGTAAGAACCTTTGGAAGAGCCGGTGGTTGAATCGGACATGGTGAGAAGGAAAAAAATGAAAGTGCTTGAAACTGGACTTTGATAGTCAAAAGCAGGCCAGAGGACGCCGGCGAGCACGACGGAGAAGACGCGCCGATGAAACGGCGTCTGGAAGGCGGCGCGTGGAGCTCACGCGCTCGGAGACCCTCGGACGGTGGCGGCGCGTGAAGCGGAGAACAGAGGTGGGTCTTCTCGGAAACGGATCGCCGGCGCTTTCTGAGTTGTCCGGTCACCTTACTTTGGTGATCGGAGACGGTGGCCGGTGACGGTGGCCGGAGACAGTGGCCGGAGATGATCGTCGGAGAGCGGTTCTTGACCGGATCGAACCCTAGCTCTTGATACCAAGTTATGATAGCTGAATGGCTTAAGAATAACGTTCTCAGCCTCCTCTATTTAAAGAATGGTAAGTTACAACAATTGAATACAAAATCCCTTGATTTTAGGGATTGACTATTAACAACTATATCAATCAATATCTAACTATATCAAAACTATATCAGACTATATCAGAACGTAATCAAACAATATCAACACTCCCTTCACCAGCCATTGATTTTTTGCCTCTCCCAATCAGCTTTCCACATGCAACTCCATTTCCTGGTCTCCGAGAGCTCCCATTCCCTCCAGCATGCATGCCTACTGCTGCAAACACCTCAGACACCCCATCTGCTGTTACTTTCTCTGCACAGACCATTCAGACTCCACCATTCAACTCCTGCCAAGCCCTTTCCAAACCCTAACTCCCACTGTGCCCACTGCTCAGGGGTGCCCGTTACTCAGTTCCAGCAAGTTCCTGCTACCACTTCCATTCTCACCCACTGTGCAGTAACCAGTAGCGCCTTCCTCTATCCAGCTGTGCTATCAATCTAGGCTTCAAGCTATGTTTTTTTTTTTTAATTTGGACTGAGCATTTTCCAGTTTGTTTCTTTTATTTTCTTGGCTTTCAACGGTTGTTTGCAGGCCTTTTCTGGTCTAAATCTAATCCACCACTTGTGCCTTGGTTTCCCCAATCCAAGGGCTGTTTGACTGTGTATCCAACGTGACTTATCCTCTGTTTGGATAGGTTTGGCTGGATTTGCCACTGGTTGGCTGGGTTTATTTGTAACAAGCTGAGAGCTTAGTAGCATAAGCTTGAGGTGGAGTGTTAGAAATATTAGCATTTATGTTACAATATTCGCACTTGATCAACTGTAATTATGTTAATTAGCTAGTGATTAGTTAGCTACAACCCCCATGATTACTCCATTGATTGATTGTAATCAAGCTATAAATCAGAGATCACATGTGCAGCCCACAAACACAATTTCTCTCAAACACTCTCTTTCAACATAATTCACTAACTTCTCTATCATTGAAATCGCTATGGAAATGAAAGTCCCAATTTAACGCTTGATCTTAAATAGAATACAAATTATGCAAAGTACAACAACAACAACAACAACCAAGCCTTTTCCCACTAGGTGGGGTCGGCTACATGGATCATAAATTATGCAGAGTAGAGAGATGAAATAGGCAAGGAAAAGCCACTGAGAAAGAAACATTCCCTATTTGCGACAGTGTTCATTAACTCGAGTTATGCTAGCAACTATTGATGATAATCGGTATAAAAAACAACTTCAGATACATTTGATAGAATTTCATTTCATTTTCATATACCTAGAAACAGTAGGAACATTCCAAAAGATCTAGTAAATGCATAACATTATACTTGAATACAAGTCTAACTATCTACCTGGTTTATCTCCTCTTTGTTATAATTATAATTCTCCAATGGCTTCCATTTTTTGGTGGCCTTCAGGACAGAACATAATATACAGAGGATCAGTATAATAATCTTTCTGAACAACCCAAATAATTAAGGTGGAACAAGAATAGATCGCGCAATTGAAGTATAACAAAACTATGCATGCATATCCAGATATCCCTAAGATGAAAATAAATAATGTAATAAATGCGATGTCACATATATATACAGCAGTAATAACAGGAAACAGAAAGAAGTGGAATCAAACAAACATGTTTGGTTCCCATAAAATGCTTACCAGACGAACGTCGAAACACTTGATTTCCTTTCCTGAGGAGACATAAATCATATCTTCATTCCCTGATTCAAGCAAACAATTGTTTGTGAAAGATGTAAGTAAGCTCATCTACTGGATGCAAATTGGATGATGCCACCAATGCATTTAAAAAAAAAAAAGTGATTTTATTAAAGCGATGCGCGCAGAGAATTCTCGAACTAAAACTGTTTTTATTAAAGTGATGCACAAAGAGAAAATGACAAGTGAGTGTGGTCCTACTTCGTAGAAATACATATTAAAACCAATGATGATAAAAATACATAAACAGATTAATTAAAAGACTGACCTGACTTGAAACATAGGGAGGAAACGGGTTCCGTACTAACATCCATAATCAGTCGAGACACATCTTCGCATCGCATGTCAAACCAGCAAACACGACCATCCTTTTTTTTTTTTGACATAATTGAACCGTACAATTAGAACCATTCAATAATAATAATAATAATATAGAGCACATTAATGGAAGTGTTTTGAAGCCAGAACCCTAGTTTTATGTAGTAACACAAATCAGTGAGCGCTGAAATTCTAATATTTGGTTTGGTGTAACTGAATCAAATGAGAAACCGATTTATATATGTTGAGTTTGAAATTTGGTTGTGATTGGAGAGGGAGAGATTGAAAGGAGGTACCTCGCCGGAAGTGACGATGACACGAGGACGGTCACGTGAGGCAATGCAGGAGGAAGTGCTGTCCTTGTGACCTCTCAGTCGTCGAGGCTTCGGAATAGGAATAGGAATAGAACCACCCTCCTCCGCCGCCATCAATGGATCGCCGTTTCTTCTGCCTCTGCTAAACCTAAATTCGCTCTTGTATTGTATGTATAGAAGGGAAGGGAAGGGAAGGGAATTGTGTTGGGTTTGGAAGGAGTCACCAGGTCTCGAGCTTGCTGGGAAAACTCAGCAAACCCACACTGACACGGGGAGGCGAGGGAAAAATGATTTCTCTCTATTTATTTGCTTTTCATTTTTCAATTTTTATATTGGGTTTTTTTATGACACTTATTAAAAAATGTACTTATTAGAAAAAAAATATTTATTTATTTAGAGGTGATTATTATTTATTATTTATTTCTTTGAAAGTCTTAACAGTGTATTTAGAATGTAAAAAAATAAAAATTATTTAATTTATTTATTAAATATTATGTTTACAGTATTAAAAAAATAAATTATTTGATTTTTAAAATTTTATAAATTTCATTTTTTTATTTAGAAATTTCATCAAATTTATTAAGATTTAATTTAATTTTTTTTTTTGTAAGTTGGGAACGGAAAAAACATAAGAAACAAACTAACGGAGATGAAAAACGCTTGTTATCCGTAAGCAACAAAGGAAAAATTCCAAGTAGAGGGGCTTCTCATATCACAACATTATCCAACGAAGTAGCACCCAACTTGGCCAAAAAATAAGCACAATGGTCGACTTCTCGCAATGTATGAGATATACGTAGTTCCTATTCATTTTGAATAAGCAAGCGAATGTCATCAATTACCACTCTATAAAGATGGAATTTAGACAAGTTTGTGGAGGTGGTGAGTCCAACTACAATAAGAGAATTAGACTCACACCAAACACGCCTAAAATCATGCCTCCAGGCCTCTGAGAGACCATGATTCATAGTCAAAAGTTCAGCCAACAAGATAGGGATCTTACTAGTAAACTCACAGAATTCAGCAGGGTCGTTTTAAAATGAACCTTCTGCGCAGGGTTTATCTATAATCCTTGTGGTTTTGACCGTATGATATATGCAAAATTTGATCAATGACTATCATTGATTACTTACTACCTGTTCACCAAGTAAGTGTAATATTACAAAAATAAAATATTTTTTGTCCTAAATTTGTTTCATTTTATAAAACTACCCAACTCCTTTATTTGTCCCAAATTGTCTGTAAGTTCATCCCTTTAATTTTCCTGTATTTTCTCATGTTTTCCTTCATTTTCTTTCTCCATTTTGCTTTCTCAGAAAATCAACCCAAACTTGTCCTACATTTTCCCTCATTTTTTCCAGTTTCTTATTCTTAACTCCTTCATTTGTCCCAAATTCTTTGTAAGTTCATCCCTTTAATTTTCCTATACTTTCTCATGTTTTCCTTCATTTTCTTTCTCCATTTTCCTTTCTCAGAAAATCAATCTAAAATTGTCTTTCCCTCATTTTTCCAGTTTCTTATTATCTCAATTTTCCGTCTTTTTTTTTCTCTCTCAGCCATTTTTCTCTTCTTTCTCTATGCTAAACTTTCGGAGAAAGTTAAAGGGCCCTTCTTTTGGAATCAAAACTTCTCCTTCATCCTTTTTTTTTCTTTCAGGTTATTACTTTTTTTTCTCCTCCTTTGATGTGCTTCCTCATTGCTTCAATTTTTTCCTTAGTTCAACAAAAAAAATTTCTTTTTCATTTTCTACATGTTTCCTTAGTTGAAATTGTTCTCTCTATGTTGGGTCTGGTCACATTGTGAGTGAGGAGAGTGACAACATCATTGAGGGATTGAGAGCGACGACGCCTTGCCATCTAGTGAGTTACCAGGGACGAGCCGTAGATATCCATGAGAGATGTTATCTTCATCTCTATTAGAATTTATGACCTAATGATAGGGTCAAAAAAAAATAAAAGAATAAACTTCTTTATAAAAATAAAAAACTTATTATATGCAGTCAAGTCAAAGGTCCATGAATGGACCCATGACTGCAAGGTCCACAATAAAAGCACCCAATCCAGCAACCCATTCATCATGGCAATCATAAAAATACCGTCGAACCCAACTTTCACCGAATTATTCAAATTAACAACTACCATCCACATTTAATTTAACAACTCCCTCATATGGCTTAATCCAACAAACTTCAGTAGGTTGCCAAACTGCAGGGGCGTGTTCATTAGGAGCACAAACGATGACTAAGGCCAATTGCTTAATATTGCTCAAGATCTAGTGAACAAACCATTTTTTTGTATCCGGAACTTGGTTGTTCCACCACCTCCATATCCACCAAAGAGTGGCTAAGAAGAGATGAGAGTGGCTTCCTTGCGAGTGAAAACAAATCCAAACATCTACATCATACTGAAAGAAATTTCCACCATAGCCACCTCCAACTTTGAACCACACTTTCTTGGAGTGTGGGCAATCTCTCAAACAGTGAATAAGGTCTTCCACAAAACCAAAGCATCTAGAGTAGAGGGGTGACTGAGACAACCCACGCTTGAAACACATGAAATTTGTGGGAATAACATCATGAAGAATCGGCCAGATTAGGTATCTAATATTTTTAGGGGCATCAAGCTGCCAAATCCACGATCAAGAAGAGGCAGTTTCTATTTTCAATCAATCAACCCACCTTTGTTTTTCTTTTTATTTTCCTACTTTTGTTCAAGGACTAGTACCTAAGTTTACGGATATTTACTTGATCATATTTTTGTACTTAAATTTCATATCTTTATTATGTAGTCAATAGCTATTTACTGTACTGATTTAATTGACGTGATTTCAGTGGTTATTAAAATATAAATTAAAGATGTACAACTTTAATATTTACAACCTTTCCTAAATCAGTTGTGACCAATAAGAAAAATCCATCTAATTGCATTATGATCCTAATAAGACTTAGAAAAGGAAGCACAACAACACAAAAGAAAAGACAAGAAGATAGTAGGACACACATCATTGGAAGCAATAGCAGAGAAGTTTAGGATGTTTGACTTTGTTTCCATGCATTCTTCATATTCTATTATTGCTATATTTTCAATTTTGTTCTAAGTTAATTATAGGATTTAGATGGAACTAATTATGTAAATGAGTCTGACATAATATCTTAACACAAAATCTTAAAGTATTAAGTTTAAGAATCTTTTTTATTTATATAGTTTTTATATTATGAATTTCTTTACCTATATCTGATTCACACTTAAATTTTCAAGAAATGCAATAATATGCACCTTAATTTGATGGCATAGATGAGACCGAGAGGTGATTTGATGTTAAGCTTCTTGAATTGAATTCCCAAAGTGCTGAGCATTGTTCGTTGTGCATAATTTAGGTGGATGACTCAACATTTGCTTTTGTGTATTAATGCATTCTTAAAATTGACCAAGTCTATGCTTGTAAATGATAGGTTTAATTGATTTAGGAATAGTTTAAAGGATTTTTTTATGGAACTAATGCTCGATTGTTTTCGCCATTAGATCCATCTGTTTTGTTTTGGGATTAATAAACTTTACTTTATTTAAATTTTAAGTTTAAAAATTAAGACACAGAAATGTGGAGTGTTGAAACGTGCGTTTCATAGTAAAGCCCTAATTTAAATATCTACCCAAAAGAAAGTGTTAATTACATAAGGGAATTGGTCTTGAAATGAGAATTGAAGAACATATTTGAGAATTGATCATGGAATTAGTAAGACTAATTAGGGGAAGTCAAAGCCCTAGATTTATTCCAAATTGTTGTAACCCTTTATTTGCGTTTAGTTTTATAGTTTTTTTTTCTTACGTTATCTTATTCAATCACCTAAAATAAAGTTTAGAAGATTTAGAATTCGGTAATTAAACTCTTTTTTTGTGGGACATACTAGATCCTTTGAATCTCTTTTGTTACTTGAGTGGTCAGTACACTTTCAGAATATTAACAATTTCTATTTTGATCATTTAGTTTGTCGTACATTAGAAAGAAACATGTTCTTTATTTTGTACCACATTGAAAGAATCACACTATTTCATTATATCATTTTCCTATATATTGAGTTGAGGTTCAAAAGTTTATTCAATCCAAAAAGTAAAGAACACGAGCTTGTTATTACTAAATTTAAAGCCTAAGTTAATTTAATAAAAGTTTTTGGATTGTTTTTTAAGACTCGTGAATTTTGAGAGTGTTTCAAATTTAAAGTATCTTGTGTGTGTTTTGTCCAAGACTTAAGTTTCACATTAGTTAAAATAGATTCTTAAGGAGAGTTTATACTTTATATATTGATGTGTTTCGTGGGTTAACACCTTGTGGTATTTGATTAGGATTGTAGACTTGAGTTTAGTGTTAATGCACACACGCGCATCTCGTTAAGTTGGGCTTTAACATAGTTTTACCTTAGGCCTATTCTTTTGCTATGAATATCGTTGAGTTATTTTTCCTGCACTATTATCTGTCGGGGTTCTTAATTAGTAAGATACATTGGCCTATTTATTTGGTTCCTGCAATATTGTATGATGGGGTGCTTAATTAGTAAGTTACTTTTGTCTATTTATTTAGTCACCAAAATATCTTTGAGGATTATTAAGTTAAGTTTCCTATACTCTTGTCTGTCGGGGTGCTTAGTTAGTAAGTCACATTGGTTTATTTATTTGGTCAACACCAAAACTCATTTACACACTTATCTCTTCAGCTTCCTTTTCATGCCATTTTCCCTGCTTCCATTTTCTTTTTCTTCTTGCTAGTACCTTGTGTGCACCAAAGAGTTCCCTTGTAATCTCTTTTGTGTCTTCTGCCTATTGGAATGGGAGGTTTGTTGCTCTATGCGCTGGGATTATTGTGTGGACAAATTCTTGACTAGACCCCACATTTAATCTTGGAAGGTTGCCTGTTAAGGCAATTTCAACCGAACATTGCTCCAACTAAGGTAGAGATAAATCCTTAACGACAGTACATTGCATGATTCGTGGTAATCTCATTTTAATCCTTCATTATTCTTGTCCAATATTGTTTTTGCTTTGTTCTTATTAATTTCAGTGTAGTTAACAGCTAATACACTTATATCCACATCTATATTTCTAACAGTTTTATCTGTTTGTTCTTACAATGGAGAATTGTGGGATGCTTTTTTGAGTTTTGGCTTGTGAGTGCATACATTCACCTTTATACGTGTGGATAAAATAAACCTTCAAAGACAATGCCTTTGCATGCCTTTGTGGTAATTTTATTTTTTTTCCTTACTTTTTCCTTTAGTATTATTTAATATATTTATTTAATTATTTATTTCTTTTATACATGTAAGAGTTTATAGCTTTTTTTAATGAATAGCTTATTTGTTTATTATTTCAATTTATTTATTTACTTTATTTCAACTATTGAGTTATATGTTATAGTTATCTCTCAAGCACTTCTTAAAAATTTACCTTATGTGTTATAGTTTTTATTTTAAATTTTTTTAAGGTATCATTATTATTATATAGAGTTCAGATAAATCAATGTTATTATGAAGTTATAACCGTGCAACTCACGGGTTCCGCCGTAGCGTAATACCAAAATAACTATTTTTTTAATGTACATTAAGGGCTTATTTGAAAAAATTAAAAATTATAGGTTATGTTGATAATCGATTATTGTTATAATGGATTATAATTAATTATTGTTATAATCGATTATAATTGATTCATTTTTATGTTTGGATGTATTAACTATAAAACGATTTTAAGTTAATATGATTTATTTGGATAAAAAAAATTATATTTATGTATTAAATTACTAAAATAAGTATAAAATGATTTAAAAAATTATTTAATTGAGGACAAAATAGTATTTACATATCAAAGTATAAGAAATAATCTATAAGCTAAAATCATAAGTTTCAATCTTCAGTTTATAATTATTAACTGTAAAAAAAAAATTTTGCATTGAATTTCGTGTAAAAATTTTTTAAAAAAATAAACTTTTTACCCAAACATAATAATTATTTCACAAAATAATTTAATTCTCTAAAAACAAGTGAATGAGAAATAATTTATTTTTTCCAAACATGCTCTAAGCGGATAAATACTTGCCTCCTCATTCTATTTATTCCATTTTTCTTAAACGAAACCAAGATGTTAAATCGAGAGGGAACTGATGAATGGTTCTTCCAATGTTATAAAAATCCTTTCAATAAAAAAAATAGAAAACATGATTGCTTCAAGCCTTCATTCAACCAATTAGATAGATTTCCTCGAACGTAATGGATGTTTAGGGGAAGAAAAAAAGGATGTTGCTATATCATCCGCACGAGCATTTTTACGTTCGAGCTGTGATGGGTTAACTTGCTGATTTAATAGGCTCTTAAATTTTTATAAAAAGCAAGTTTTATATATATATATATAAAAGATCATATCTGCTATGAACCTCGAGCGTTTCTCTCGAGCACTTCATAGCATTTTTCAAAAACTATAAAATAAAATTAGGTAATAACCACAAAGAAAGAAAATTTATTACTTACCAAAAAAATTATTTACTCCCATTTTTTTTTATAAACTTATTTACTTCCATTTAACGTTCTTAAAATGTGTGTCTCTTTAAATCATATTATTTCAAAATTTATTAAAAGGAAAATTTCAAACAAACATGCTGTACACATTCAATATCCGTTATCTTTTGGGGGTTTCAAGTTTCAACTGCTATGACGATTCATGACCAAAAAAAAGACTGCTATGACGAATTGACGATTTTGAGGCTACTCACACTGTTATGAGGTCTGGTCGTTGTTCAACAGGTACGGTCGAACCCATTTTTGTTAAGATCAACATCTTGTGTTGACTTTTGGACATTGAGATTCTCCTTTTCTTATTTCACGTAGCATTCTCCAAGAAGTCATATGGATGAAAATGTAAATTATTATATATCGTTTAAATTAAAGTGTAGATTCGGTAAATACAAACTTTCATGAGAACAAAGTTGTGGTTTTGCAACAGATAAACATGACTAATTCTTAGACATTTAAATGATTATTTTGATATGTATAAAGTTGTACGAATCATTATAGAAATACATTTATCTTTAAAAATATTTTACATTAATGAATAAAGTATCTAAGAGATATATAAAATGCAACTTGGTTTTATTGACACCGTGAATCACAGGAGGAGACAGCAGTATGTTGTATTTGCGGCTCTTGTTCCATCATTTCTTCAACTTGAACTGATTTGATCACGTGATTCTGCATCTCCTTGCTTCTTACCCCATAGAAGAATGTATAATCCGATCATCACCACGATGGATCCCATCACACTAAACAAAAATCACAATGATAAAAAACAGATTTAAAAGGGTGGTTTCTCTATTTCATTCTTATTTCTAATTTTTTTAGTTACAAAGCTTAATTGGGTATGTAATTTTAACAAGAACTTGAGTGTGTGCCAAGTGCTAACATATCAGTAACAGGTAGAAGAATTCACCTTCCAAGATGGAGCTGCTCATGTAAGACCGGGACCTCAATCATGGCCGACATTATCTGAACCAGAGGGCTGAATGCTGCAGTAAAGACAGGACCCCTCTTCTTCACACACCATGAAGTGCCCACAAAGCAAAAACCTGATCCAACCACCCCCTACAAACAAAATATTTCACTTCGTTAACAAACTCCTAAAATATTTCTATTCAACATTACCATTTTTTCCACTCCCTTTTTGATCAATATGTATGAGTTATTATACAAATATGACTCTACTAATTGACATCCTCATCTCTACCAAAGATTTACTAGTATTCTGATAAGCCATATTTTAGAGAATGTTCATTCATTTAATAAAGAATTAACGAGAAATAAGAGTGACAATAGACACTCTTATTTTAGATGCTTTTATCTTTTCTATTTTGAAACATAATAACCCAAATCAGAAATTGGCACCCCTATTACCAAACCACAAGCCAGACTTTGATTCTCTCACTAAAAAAAGTGTACTTACAGAATACAGAACAGTGATTATTTGTATCTTTCCCTTAACAACCCAAATGGACAAGTCCCTGCCAGTGGAAAAGCCAAGGATGGCTGATTGAATGGCTCCAAAGAATGTCATGATGGCTGTGCTAGAATACTGGCATGGGTATCTCTTGACTATATTTGATTGTAAAATATACCATGAAGACAAAAAGAGGGTTCCCAGAATCAAAGCTATTACACCAATGATCCATTTCTCTGTTGTTCTAGTAGGAGAAGCTGGAGCTGCAGACTGATAGTGAGAATAATTAAACAAGGGCTTTCCTTTGTGAAGTGTCAACAACAATGCCCCTCCTATGCACACAAATGTACCAAGAATCTTCGCTTTCCCACTGTTGCATTTAATGTTCACAGTCTCTAATCTGTAGTAGAATCAAAGGAAAAAAGAACATATGATGCAGTTATCCTGCATTAAAGTGATGATACTTACTACAAAGAATATCTAGGAATAATTCTGGTGGTGTACATATTCATAGTTTCATACCCAAATGGTAATGCCATAATGAATGTGATCACAGGCACCATGTTGACAAAGGCACAAGTATAGGTTGCAGAGGTGTATTGAATCCCCAGAAGGAAGAAGTATTGTACGACTGATGCCCTACAAGGAAAGTTTTCATTACGCGTTTTCCTACAATCATGTTAAACACAACATAATTTGAAAGAAAAATAACTAGTGAGAAATGGAATCACAAAGAAAGATTGGATTTTTATGACTAACCCAACAATGGCACTGAAGAAAAGGTAACAGATAATTCGAAATGTGAGCTGTGGTCTTCCATTTCTGCAAGATAAATACATTTATAAGATCTCTAACTTCCCTTCTGGTGTACATGGGTTTATTTGAGCATTCATCTTGGATACTGGATAGCAATGATTATTAGCTTAACATTCTTGAGGCTAAGACAAAAAAGTTTATGTTCAAGTGGGGGACTTCAAAGTCATTCATTGCTGCAACTTGGCTATCTGCATGCTAACAATATAAAAAAACTTCCAAAAATAGAAAGGCTACTAAATCTAGGAATTGAGAGTCCCTACCTTTCCCAAAAGTAGCTGATTGGGACTAAAAAAATGGAAGAAATTGACAGACGGTATGTGATAAAAACCAAATGGTTCATTCCTTCTTCAAGGACTTTCTTGAGAAGAATGTTCACTATGGTGAGAGCAAAATCAATTGCTATCATTACTAGAAAAGGTTTCCATTCATCACAAGTCTTCATTTCTGCAATGCCATTCATTTTCAGCGCTTTTGGCAGAGTGAGGCCTCCCTGTATCTTTCTCTTTTCAGAAAAAGTTCTTTATGGTTGCAATGCAACCTGTAGGGGTATATGCAACCATAGTAGCCATCCATCTGAGATGAGGTGGGGGTATATGCAAATCCGAAGTATAGGCAGAGAAATGAATATATATGGAGTATCCTCTTTAGTATGCTTTCATAGAAGGTGAGGTTTTTAGGATTAAGATAATGGGTCATGTAAATGCTATCGAGCTCGGACTCATTAGGGACGTAACAGTATACAGTCCCTAGCTCAATAATTAACAAGCTTAGTGTAGAGTGCCGAGATATATAAACTGCTAATATGTGATAAATGTATGGAGAAAAAGGAACATACCACATAATATAAAGATTCTATAACAAGAATCAGTCTTATACAGGAGAGGAAAATACAAAAAAAATGCCAATAATAGAATAACAGCAGTTATTATAATAGCTATTAGCCTTACAAAATCCAAGAAATCTTATATATTGTCCAGTATACTACCAAAAACAATGATTTCTATTTCAATCTCATCAATATTAATTTTAACATAAATAGGGAGAAAATCCAATCAGTTTCCACATATTTAGCTTAAGCGATATAATATGATATTTTCCTGAGTTTATTCATAATATAATTTAGCTTGATGTACAAAATACTCCGATGTTATTCTCATGTTATGTGAAAACTTCCCTATTTATCTGAGAAAGTGTTGCTAGCGTGAATAATACCAAGAGAATAAGGGAGAGAACAAACCATGTTCAATAATGATCATAAGCCTCTCTTTCATAACAAAAGCAACAAAAAATAATGATGAATAAGCGTAAGTCAAAGTTCCAGAGTCAGTGTTATAGTCAAGTAAGTTAAAGCAAATATGCTAGTAATACAAAATATACAATAATGATTGCAAAGTGTTATGACAAGTAACCAATAACTAAAGTGATAATAGCTCAACGTGGACGCGTGAAAGCAAGTTACAGTGTACTTGTGCGTGTAGTATGCCAAATCGTCACATTTAATTAAGAGAGCAACAATCGGTGACAAATAATATAGATACCAATTCTCAGCGTAACCGTTTCCGGATATATATATATATAAACACATACGTGTAACCGTTTCCGGAAACGGCATTATAGTTTTATATATAATATATAATATGTATATACGTTTGCGAAACCGTTTCCATGAATTCATGAAACCGTTTTCATATAAAATAAGCATTCATTTTAAATAAAAGAAAGAACGAGAGTAGGCATTTATAGTTTATAATGCCTATAGGCATTCATAAGCATTCATACATATGCACATGTTATTATTATGCCTATAGGCTGCTAATAATATACACATTTTTCATATAATAATAGGCAGTATTGAGAATGGAAGTCACAAAGATAAAGGAAAGAACGTGTCTATATATATTTACGAAATGGATCAATATCTCTGCATATCAAAATAAACTATAGAGGATTTCAGCCTTTCAAACTTAATTTTTTCAATCATAAAATATTAAGGTAAGAGCATGTTTGGTACGGATTATTTTTATCTCCAACATACGTTATATGTGTTAGTGAAAGTACACCCCCACCCATCTGTCCAACAACTAATTGCACCGAAAGGTACATTCTTTTTTTCAAAAGGTGCATTCCATTTTTCAATTTTCAACTTGCATTCGGTACAGATTGAGGAGTACAGTTGCTCACGCGGTACTTTACCTCTATAAATAGAAGATTTCATTAGACGAAAGTATCATCCCAACAAAGAGAAAAATTAGAGAGAGAGACAGAAAAAGCTTAGAGAGAAAAGTTTTAGTTTCTGAGTGTAATTGGGTTGTGAGTTGTGAGAGGTTGTGAGTGTTTTGTAAACACTTTGTATATTTTTTTTAGGTAAAATATCTCAAGAAGAAATTCCGTCGAGACGTATGCATAATTGACTGAACTCCATTATCAATTTTGTGTGTGCTATTATTCTGCATTTATTTCACTTTTTTACAAATCTGATGATAGAAAAATTTTGCGCAATTTTCCAACAACTAGTATCAGAGCTGGTTGGTTATTTCTGCTAATTTTTGACGTGATACTATTCATGCAAATAGTAAATTTCACGAATAGTAAAAATTGGTCGGCATTACCAATTTGTCCATAGAGGTATTCTAAAGTACGGTGGTTCGCAGAAATTGTCAAAAATGATTCTGAGGAAGTCAGATTCGAGTGGGAGCGATAGCTGTAGACGAAGTGAAAGTAAAAATTAAAAAGTTCGATGGTGCAGATTTCGGATTCTGGAAGATGCAGATAGAAGATTATCTGTACCAGAAAAAACTTTATCAACCCTTCTCAGAAAAGAAGGCAGAGGGTATATGGTGAAGATGAGTTTGGCTACCACCTTTGGGATGATGAAAACAAAAAGATGATCCGTAGTAGAGATGTGATCTTTAATGAAAGAGTGATGTACAAGGACAGGCCTAACAAAAACACTAGTGACTCAGAACAGAGTGGGCTAGTATATGCAGAAGTGGATGATGTCCCAGAAAGTCCTATAGTTAAGAGTCCTCCTTTTTAGAGGAATCAACAACAAAGTCGGGCTTTGTGATCTCTTGAAGACACATCATGCTCCTACTCCCGATACACCCGTTGAGAAGGTCTTTGAAGTGCTTTCTTGCCTAACGGAGATACATGAACTAGTTCCCATGCTGACTGATGGATGGGAGCTTGAATGCTATGATGAAGCTTTTTAGACTAGAGATGCTAGCAAATGGGAGCTTGCCATAAAAGACAAGATGAAGTCTCTGATCTCCAATCAAACATGGGAACTAGCTGAGTTACCTATGGAAAAAAAGGCACTTCACAACAAATGGGTGTATCGGGTGAAGGAAGAGCATGATGGCTTTAAGAGATACAAAGCCCGACTAGTTGTCAAGGATTCCAGCAAAAGGAAGGAGTCGACTATACCGAGATCTTTGCTTGGGACAAAAGCACAATCTGCATCAGTGCCCACGTGTTAAGTATTGTGCTGCGTGAAGAGCTCTACCTTGAGCAGTTGGACGTGAAGACCACATTTCTTCACGGAGACTTAGATGAGGAGATATACATGCACCAGTGTTGAATCTCTAGCACAAGTAAGTTTTTGGGTTAAATTAGTTTTAGAATTAAAGAATTTAGGTAGAATTTAGATAAGTTTTCATTGTTTTTGAGTATTATAGGTTTTTGTGTTCACTGGCTAATGAGATTTAAATTTTTGATTGAAACAAGTTTGGATTTAACTTAGAAGAAAGGAAAAGAGTTGTTTACTCAGTTTGTCGCCTAGCGATGAATCAGCGTCGCAAGGCGAAGTTTCCAGTCACGCCATCGCGAGGCGACAGTTCTCCATCGCGAGGCGAGAAGATGAATGAAAGGATTATAGGCTTCGTTCCAGTCGCGCCATCGCGAAGCGATAGTCTTCCATCGTGAGGCGATAATACGAGCCATCGCGAGGCGAGGAACATCCATCGCGAGGCGAGATGCTGGATGGAAGGACTTTTGAATACGTGAGTCTTCATATTCACGGGCCATCGCGAGGGTTCGAGCTTTTGATCCATCGCGAGGCGATCTCATTATCAACCAAGTTTAAATAGCCAAACTAAACACTTTTTACGGATCTTTTCGTTTTGAAAGTGAACTCGATAATTTTAGTTTGGTTTTACCCATGAAGATCTCGCTAGGGTTTCATCTTCTTCCACTTCCATTGATGATTCAAGCTTGAGAACAATACCTTGAAGAATCAATGGCTTCTTCTTCTCCCATTTGTTTGATTTCTCTCATCTCTTCCTCTTCTATCATGAGTAGCTAGATCTTTTTGAGTTAGGGTCAGATGAACATTGTGGATACTCTTATGTAATCTGTTTTATTATTTCAATACAAGTTAATTTCATGTATTTGAGCACTCTACTCTTTGCTTAATGCTAATCAATACTTGATCACTATTGATTTGAATTTGGGTATTTCTTCTAATTAGAAAATTAGTTGTAATACTAGAACTGAGTTGGGTTGGCATGATTATGATTGAATATAGGAATATATCATTGTAATTATGTATTCCATGAAATCATTGCTATTAATGCTTAATCTGAATTAACAATTACCTAAGGAATTGGGAATTGTATTTTGGGTTAAAGGGGGCTTTGAATCAAGGAATTGATCTAAGTCTAAATTGTTGATTGGAACTTCAAATGCATGATTATCACTTGTATTGAGGGTAAATCAGTAGCATAAGATGGTAAACAATGGGATTCAGACCCTAGTCGTTTTTTTCAATAGACTTTCTTCTCCTTAAAAATCCAAAAACATTCTTTAATTTGTCATTTGCTCTGTTTTTAGTACATTTCTTTTACACTTGTTTAAGAACCAATACAATTCAAAGTTATCAAATCATTTTCTCAGTTCAATTAGTAATTTCTAAGTTTATATTGATAATTGACACACAATCCTCGTGGGATCGACAACTTTATTCACTTTTATTACTTGTACGATTTGGTACACTTGCCAATTTTTCAACAAGGTTTTGGCTACTAGAATTATTGGGATTTGTAGATTTGATTATCAACAAGGCAAAGGAGTTACTACTTTGGACATTTATTTTGTTTTCAATTTGTTTGTTTAGAAATTTCTTGCTTTATTTTAATTCAATTCTACATATAGTTGACTTGTACTTCACAATTCTCTAGTTCTTTGTTTATGCGAGAACCGGAAACGAACATCATTGAATTTTAACTTTTGCTTGATCTTGAGATTGTGAAAATCAGACAAAAGCAAATAGGAAGCAAGCAAAGAAAGCAAAAGTATCAATGAAAATAACTCAAGAAAAATAAGAATCAACTTCTTCTTCTAATACTCTCATTAGAGGTCATGGATGCACAACCACCACCTAGGCGGACTTTGGGAGATTTTGGTAGGAGGAAGTGCACTTTGAGGTTGGCTATTGAGTATAAAACCAGTGGAGGCTAATGCATTTGAGAAGAACTTCTTTATTGAATGTTCTCAAGTCGAATAATCAATTTTGGAGATAGGATAATGAGGATCCTAATCCTTCATACCCTTGGTCAATTTCTTTGAGATTTGTAAAGGTACTTTGAAGTACGTGATAATCTTGGTGTTTGAAGAAGCTAAAAGGATGAGATTGTTTCTTTTCAATTTTACTTTGAGAGACAGGGCAAAGGATTGGTTACAATCACTTCCTCAAGGAAGTATTACTACTTGGAATTGAATTGGAGGACAAATTTATGGACCAATTTTACTACCCCCAAATTCATCAATGAAATTCAAATCACAAATTTTGAGCAAAAAGATGGAGAAAATCTTTATGAAGCATGGGAACTATTCAAAGGGCTATTTGTGAAAAGTGTCCCGATCATGGCTATGATGACTTAATACAAATGCAAACATTTTGCCATGGGTTGAGACCAAATACAAAGATGATGTTAGATGCTTCACATAGGTATAAATAAATGTGAATAATACAAGAAGCAAAATTGATAACGGAAAGCGATGGCTTCAAATGAGTATCTCATTCATCATGATGATAAAGTGCAATCAAAAGGTGTTTTAGAGCTAGATACACATAATGCTCTATTAGCCCAAAACAAATTGGTTTCTCAACTAAATTGGAGGTTCTCACAAAATTTCCTCACTTGAAGCTTTTCAAACAAGTTCTCTCACTCTCATCATTCCACTTGTTGTGATGAATTTCCTCATCTCTGACTTTTTTGTGGGGGAGGACATGAGAATGGTGCTTTGAATTTCAAAGGTGATTCAAATGAGCAAGCCAACTATATGGAAAATTTTTGCCGGGGCAAAGAGGAAACCGTTCCTTTTCTAACTTTCTATAATGCGGTGTGGAGGAATATGGGTTTTCTTGGGAACAACACAAGCTCCTGAGTTTATTCATAAGCAAACTTCCTGATGTACAAAATACTCCGATGTTATTCTCATGTTATGTGAAAACTTCCCTATTTATCTGAGAAAGTGTTGCTATGCGTGAATAATTTCCAAAAATAAGGAGAGAACAAACCATTTCAAAAATCATAAGATCTCCATCAAAAACAACTTGAAAAATAATGATGAATAAGCGTAAGTCAAAGCAAGTTGTTATACAATAAGGGACAAGCAAATATGCTAGGATAATCCCAAGAATGATTGCAAAGTGTTATGACATAACTTTAACTAAAGTGGGATAATATCAACGTGGAGTGCGTGGCAAGCCATGTACTTGTGCGTGTAGTATGACAAATCGTCACAGGGAGATGTTGAGATGAAGACTTAAATAAATAGATACCAATTCTCAGCGTAACATAAAAGAAAATAAATATATATAAAATACAAGTGGAGGTTGAAAATCGGAAAAAGAAGGATAAAATATAGGGATAACTTAGTAGATGAAGAATTCCATTATGAGAGAACAAAAATAAATTTTGCAAGATGGGGATAAGCCTCAAGTGATCCCACCATATGTGAAGTTACCATATCCTCACTTGAGCAAGAAAAATGAGAAAGATGAGTAGTTTGCAAGGTTCTTAGACATTTTCAAACGTCTCCAAATCAACATTCCTTTTGTAGAGGCATTGGAACAAATGCCTACATATGCTAAATTCATGAAGGAATATGTTGACTACGAGGAAGCGTTTCCAGGAAGATGAAACCGTTTTCATATAAAATAAGCATTCATTTCAAAAAGCTTCCCCAAAAAGAAAAGATCAGGGAGTTTATAATGCCTATAGGCATTATAAGCATTCATACATATGACCATTATAAAGCCTATAGGACTGCTAATAATATAAATTTGATTCATTATAATAATAAGAAGTATGGGAGAATGGAAGTCAAAGAAAAAGAAGAACGTGTCTATATATATTTACGAAATGGATCAATATCTCTGCATATCAAAATAAATTTATAGAGGATTTCAGTCATATTCAAACTTAGATTTTTCAATCATCGATTCTTGGAAGACCATTTTAACTATCGGATTATTATTGATGTCCAACATAGGCGTTAATGTTGCAAGTGAAGGAGTGAAAGTCACTTTTAATGTTTTTGAGGCAATGCAACACCCGGATGATAAAGAAACTTCTTTATCAAAAGGTGGATTTAATTTTACTACTATTAAGGAATCTTTTCGCAAAATACTCCAAAGTGCATCTCTTGAAAGAAGCGATTGTTAACCTCTAAAAAATGAAAAGATGGATGATGAAGTCATTGGGGAGTGAGCAATATCTAGAAGTACATCCAACGAGAAAATGTTGTTAAAAAGGTGAAAGTGTAATTGGAGTAATGACAATGTGAGAAAAAGCAAAACTAGAGTTGTTTTGTAAACACTTTGTATATTCCTTTTTGGCAATCAAGATGCAAATCATAAAGGAGCAAAACGTGAGCAAAACTAGAGTTGAAACCTTTGCATAATTGGTCGAACTCCATTATCAATTTTCAAAATCGAAGAAATCCAAGAACATCAATTTTGCAATTGGATTGACAAATCGATTTAAAAGGGATTAGTCCATAATTTTTCAACAACAAGATCAAACTTAAGGAGGAATTTAAGCTAATTTGGTTGTGGTACTATTCATATGAAGATTAAATCCCATAATGAAGAAGTAAAATTTGGAGGTGATGAAACTCCTTGAGGTGTTCGGAATGATTTACCATATTTTGAATAATGCTTGAGAAGTCGATTTGAGTGGGAGCGATGGCTCCTAAAAAGATGAAAGTCTAAAATTGAAGTACATTTCGATGGTAAAATTTTATACGGAAGATGAAGATAAAAGTTATTGTACCAGAAAAAATTTATAAAGTTGTTTCAAAAAAATTGAAGTCTAAATGGTATGAAGGACCAATAGTCAAAGAAGCTGACATTCTACGGAGACAAGCCCTTGGAGTTATCCGATTGACAGGATTTTGCAAATCAATTGCTTTCAACCTTATTGGTGGGGGGAAAAGAGCAAAAGTTGCTCTTGTTTTGAATCGAGCCATAAAAATCATAAGGCATCGAGCTAACGACGTTATTCAATAGCGCTTCTTGGGAGGCAAGGCACAGCATTTTCTTTTTCTTAATCATTTTGCATTCATTTTGAGTAGCGTTTTCTTTGTTTTCTTTTTGTGAAAATAAAATGCTAGTTTTGATACGATTTAATACTTGTTCTACAGGGATAATGTGTAATTATGTTATTTTTAAGCAAGGAATAGAGTGTTGGGAGCAAGAGTTAAAATATGGAGAAGTCAAGGTCTCGGTGAAGTGTTTTCTCGCCTAGAGAAATCGGTGATTTCGTCATCCTCTTTAGTTTTCATCGCGAGTCGATGAGGAAAAACAAAAGGGAATCTACGTGCCTAGATTCGTGCCATCGCGAGGTAGCGATAAGAGGTCCATCGCGAGAATTTCCTCCAATTATTTCGATACATTCAAAGGCGATGGTTCTTCATCGCGAGGCGAGATGTGAGTTATAAAATCAGATTTTCTTCCCGGTGCTCATCATCGGGAGATCTCCTATCGCGGCAAATGTTACTTCCACCAAAGAGCTACCGAAATGATGCGAGGATATGCTCTTTGAGGCGAGAGGGAGGAAAAATTGGGTTTCTTTAGACTCTGGAGCATCGTTTCTCGTGATATTTCTTCACCGCAAAGAATTCTTCGAGAGTTAGTCTCGAAAACCTCATCGCGAAAGCGATGGAAAGCACTTGGTGATGATCATGAACCATCTTATTATTGGTACCAGAATGTGATGTAGGCGACATGTTGTTGTCGCAGGCGATGGGTCGCATTTTATAAACTGTTGGACCATTTGAAGTGATTCCCACCTAAGAAAGAACTTCTTCAATAAGCTCGCTGGGTTTTTCTCTCAAGGCTACCTAATATTCATTTCTTGATTTGGAAGATTTCTAAGGGTGCAATGACTCAATTTATCGAGCAATACATTCTCGGGTATGTCTTCTCTCTCTATCTTCACTCTAAGGATCATGGTAAATCTTTCTTTTCCTTAATGCTACCATGACATCGACCACGAGTTGGCTTGATAACAAGAGAATTTAAGAGTCATGGTTGAAATAAATTGTGGATTTGTGATTTTGGTTTAAGAAAGTTGGATTTGTGGAATGGTAATTTACTGAGGCATTTTTGTTCTTAAATTCAATCATTTCATGTACTTCACCCAGACAATGTTTGGAAAAATTCACAATGATTATGCAAAGACTTGTAAGCTCATTGCATATTCAATTCTCTTGAATGTTGTGTCTGCATTGAACTCATTCTTTGCTTAAATTTTCAAATCTTGCACACATTGTGAACTTGACACCTAGTTTTGCATGAGTTGTGTAATTAAGGAGTTCACAATGATTATGTACCCCATTGTAAAGTGAAATTGATTGTGACATGTCTTTCATGTGTGTTTCCATTGCATGTGACATTTTTCAGAACTTGACTTTGTTCTTAGTTATTTTTGCTTGCTTGTTCAAACACACTGAGGCACTTTTCTTGTTCTTTACTAGAGCCTAAATAAACCACCTGCATACTTTGATCCTTTGCCACCCCTTGAGCCTTTAGCTTTTTCTTTGATTTTCACCCTCATTTCAAGCCAAATTGGAAAACCATTGTCCCTACTTACTTGAGTTAGGTACGGGTCATTTCGGTGGCATGTCTTGACACATTCTTAAAGGGGTTACTTGAGGCAAGCAATGTTTTAAGTCTGGGGTAGTTGTGGACTTTTTCTAGTCCAATCTTTGAAAAAAATGTTGAAAAAAAACAAAAAAAAAAACAAAACAAAACAAAATTTGATCAAAAAAAATATGAAAAAAAAATGAAAAAAATATGAGAATGAAAAAAAAAAAGAGAAAAAAAATATAAAAAAAGAGAAGAAAAAAAAAAAGAAGAAAAAAAATTTGCATCTTATGACTGTTTTTCATTTCTTTTTTATTTTGAAGAATTATTTTGGGGAATTTGGTTGAATAATTGAAGGATGGCTTAAGAGTGTCATGAAATGACTTGTGTCTAATTCCAAGTACAAAAAGCCTCTTGTCCAAATAATTTCCTACCTTTACTTAAGTCCCATTACAACCCAAAAAGACCTCTTTTGTGTGTGTGTGCATTGCATTGCATTTACTTTCTAGAACTTTGTCAAGCTTATGGTAAGGTGAACTTGCTTGTGATGTGAATTGAGTGTAATTTACACCTCTAAACACTTGAGTTGAGTGAAACACTTTTTCGGAGAGAGTAGTGAGGATTGATATGCTTGCTTCTGAAAGTGGATCAATGATTCGGTTACCTAAAGTTGTGATGATTGGGAAACACAAATGCAAAAAAGTAAGTGAATTTAACAAATGGGTGCAATGATTGATGAAACTTTGGTGGATTGTTCAATCTTCGACCCTTGTTTGAAATTGTTGTTTGCTTGAGGAAAGCAAAACTCTAAGTTTGGGGTTGTGTTGAATCTCTAGCTCAATAAAGTAAGTTTTTGGGTCAAATTAGTTTTAGAATTAAAGAATTTAGGTAGAATTTAGATAAGTTTTCATTATTTTTGAGTATTATAGGTTTTTGTGTTCACCGGCTAATGAGATTTAAATATTTGATTGAAACAGTTTGGTTTAACTTAGAAGAAAGGAAAAGAGTTGTATTACTTAGTTCAAGCTCCAAGGCGATAAATCGGCGTTGTAAGGCGAAGTTTGATCGCGCCATCGCGAGGCGATAGTTCTCCATCGCGAGGCGAGAAGATGAATGAAAGGATTATAGGCTTGCTTCTTCAAGTCGCGCCATCGCCAGGCGATATGCGAGCCATCGCGAGGCGAGGAACATCCATCGCGAGGCGAGATGTTCGGATGGAAGGACTTTTGAAGAGCGCAGTTATGTGAGTCTTGACATGTCGCGTGGGCCATCGCGAGGTGATGAAGGGCCATCGCGAGGCGATGACTGTTATCCAGCCAAGTTTAAATAGCCAAACTAAACACTTTTTACGAATCTTTTTCGTTTTGTTTTTCTGAACTCGATAATTTTAGTTTGGTTTTACCCATAGCTCTGCTAGGGTTTCATCTTCTTCTACTTCCATTGATGATTCAAGCTTGGGAACAATACCTTGAAGAATCAATGGCTTCTTCTTCTCCCATTTGTTTGATTTCTCTCATCTCTTCCTCTTCTATCATGAGTAGCTAGATCTTTTTGAGCTAGGGTCAGATGAACATTGTGGATACTCTTATGTAATCTGTTTTATTATTTCAATACAAGTTAATTTCATGTATTTGAGCACTCTACTCTTTGCTTAATGCTAATCAATACTTGATCACTATTGATTTGAATTTGGGTATTTCTTCTAATTGAAAAATTAGTTGTAATACTGAAACTGAGTTGGGTTGGCATGATTATGATTGAATATAGGAATATATCATTATAATTATGTGTTCCATGAAATTATTGCTATTAATGCTTAATCTGAATTAACAATTACCTAAGGAATTAGGAATTGTATTTTGGGTTAAAGGGGGCTTTGAATCAAGGAATTGATCTAAGTCTAAATTGTTGATTGGAACTTCAAATGCATGATTATCACTTGTATTGAGGGTAAATCAGTAGCATAAGAGGGTAAACAATGGCATTCAGACCCTAGCCGCTTTTCTCAATAAACGTTCTTCTCCTTAAAAATCCAAAAACATTCTTTAATTTGTCATTTGCTCTGTTTTTAGTACATTTCTTTTACACTTGTTTAAGAACCAATACAATTCAAAGTTATCAAATCATTTTCTCAGTTCAATTAGTGATTTCTAAGTTTACATTGATAATTAACACACAATTCTCGTGGGATCGACAACTTTATTCACTCTTTATTACTTGTACGATTTGGTACACTTGCTAATTTTTCAACAAGTTAATAAGGCTTAATAGAAAAAGGAAAGGAGAATATGGTGTGTAGATTAAAGAAGATTTATTGTATGGCTTGAAACAAGCTCCAACTCTTTACTTGGTACAGAAGTTTGATGGCTTTATGCACAAAGAAGGTTTTTAGAAGTGCAATGCCGACCACTGTTGCTTCTTCAAGAGATATAAGTCCAGATATATCATTTTGCTACTTTATGTCGATGATATATTAGTAGCAGGTTCAAATATAGATGAGATTATAAACTTGAAGATGCAGTTATTAAATGAATTTGACATGAAAGACTTAGGTCCAGCGAGGAAGATCCTTGGAATACAAATCATGAGAGATAAGCAAAGAGGGATTTTACAGTTATCTCAGACAGAGTACATCAACCGTGTTTTGCAAAGATTCAACATAGGCAATGCCAAACCGGTTAGCACACTTTTGGCTAGTCATTTTCGCGTATCTAATGATCAGTCCCCTCAAACGGAGGAAGAAAGAGAATTCATGGCTAAAATCCCATATGCTTCAGCCATTGGAAGTTTGATGTACCCAATGGTCTGTACGAGGCCAGACATTGGCCATGCAGTGGGAGTTGTAAGCAGGTTTATGTCAAATCCAGGTAAAGCTCATTAGGAAGCAGTAAAGTGGATTCTGGGGTATCTACGAGGCACTATAGAGAAGTGTTTGTACTTTGGTAAAGGAGAATTAAAAGTGCAAGGCTATGTAGATGCAAATTTTGGAGGTGAAGTTGATCACCAAAGAAGTACCATCGGTTACATATTAACCATTGGAATAACAACTGTTAGTTGGATGTCGCAGATACAAAAGATTGTTGCTTTATCCACCGTATAATTGGGATATGTAGTATGTGTTTAAGGCAAAGCAAAGAAAGAATTGATATGGCTTCAAGGGTTGTTGATAGAGTTGGGATTCGTCCAAAAAAGAGTATTTTGTATAGTGATAGTCAGAGTGTAATACATTTGACAAAGAATTCAGCATTCCATTCCAGAACAAAACACATTGATCTTCGTTATCACTTTATCAGGACTCTGCTTGAGGATGAGGTGCTAACATTAAAGAAAATCCAAGGAAGTAAAAATCCAGCAGATATGTTAACGAAAGTGGTGACAATCGAAAAACTGAAGTTGTGTTCAACTTCAGTTGGCTTGCCAGAATAACAGACTAGAAAAGGCTGCTGCATTGATCAATGTGTGAAGACAGATTGAAATCAGTCTTCAAGTGGGAGATTGTTAGTCAAAGTGGCACCCCCACCCATCTGTCCAACAACTAATTGCACCGAAAGGTGCAT
Source organism: Ormosia semicastrata (assembly GCA_029884595.1). Lineage (NCBI taxonomy): Eukaryota > Viridiplantae > Streptophyta > Magnoliopsida > Fabales > Fabaceae > Ormosia > Ormosia semicastrata. Next base: position 866,705 of record JAQQTO010000043.1, read on the forward strand.
TCTTTTTTCAAAAGGTGCATTCTGTTTTTTAAAATTTTCGGCTTGCTTTCGGTGCAGATTGAGGAGTACAACTGCTCATGCGGTGCTTCACCTCTATAAATAGAGGATTTCATTAGATGAAAGTATCATCCCAACAAAGAGAGAAAAATCACAGAGAGAGAGACAAAAAAAACTTAGAGAATAGCTTTAGTTTCTGGATGCAATTGAGTAGTGAGTTGTGAGAGATTGTGAGTGTTTTGTAAACACTTTGTATATTTTTTTTTCAGTAAAATATTTGTAGCAGCGCAGAGACGTAAGCATAATTGGTTGAACTCTATTATCAATTTTGTGTGTGCTATTATTCCACATTTATTTCACTTTTTTACAAATCTGATGATAGGAAAATTTTGTGTAATTTCCCAACTACATGTTCAAAAAAGTTGTTGCAAACCAACAACACATGTTTAGGTAATTTGGTAAAAAGTTGTTGATGGAAAAATTGTTAAAAGCAATAGTTTTTTTTTTCAAAAGTTAAATGTTGAGTTGTTTTGAAATAAGCTATTGGGATTATTTCTTTTTTTGAAATATAAATATCATTTTGTCTTCAATCAGATAATTTTTTTAATTATTTTATACTTATTTTAGTAATTTAATGCATAAAAATGATTCTTTTTTATATCATTCAAAAGAAATGAATTAGCTTAAAATTACTTTTCAACTAACATATTCAGTGTGTGTTTGGGATAGCTGTGAAAACTTGATTATTTAATAATCGATTATTGTATAAAAACTTTTTGTTATAATCGATTATAAGAAAAAAAGTTTTATATTTGGATATGTTAAGCTGAAAAAATGATTTTAAGTTAATCTATTTATTTGGATGGTATAAAAAAAATCATTTTTATACATTAAATTATCAAAATAGGTATAAAATGATTCAAAAAATTATTTAATTGATTAAAAAATTTATTTGATTGAAAATAAAATGATATTTACATCTCAAAAGTGTAAGGAATAATTTATAATCTAAAATCATAAGTTGAAATTTTAGCATTATGAAAAAAAATTTAAATGTATTGAATTTTATGTAAAAACTAAAAGTTAAATTTACTAAACATGATTGAATATTGTTACAATAGTTTTTTTTAAAAAAGTTGTTAGGAGTGGGAATAATCTTTTCCAAACACCTCCAACACATAAATTTTTTTTCTTATAATTAATTATAACAAAAAAATTTATACAATAATTAATTATTAAAATAATATAATTTTCATAATTATCTCAAACACATTAAATATAATTTTGTAAATTGCAGCTATTAGATTATGAAGTGCACCCTGCAATTCTTTTTTTGAACTGCGGGGATCCAATTCCATGGAAAATTATAATTTCGAGGAATGCAAAGCTTGGTTCATTCCCAGGAGAAGAAAATAGAGCGTGTGCCAACCTTTATTTTGAAAAAAAGAAAAAAAAAGATACACTTATAGAAAAATTCGGGCTGTTCAGGCCATGAAAATCCGGGCCATATAGCACCTCTCTCTCTCTCTCTCTATTACATATGGAAGCACATGATGGTGGTGTTACAACTCAAACTTATGAAAAAAAAAATAACTATTATAAAAAGTAAAAAAGTCTCTCTCTCTCTTCAGTAGCCACCATGAGTGAAACTATAAGCTACTATATATATATATATATATTACTGTTTATATATTCATTTTTATTAAGTATTACTTTTCAAAGTAAAGAAACATGGTCATGAGGAATTTTAGAGAGTGAAGAAATTTAGAGAATACGAGTGAATATTAGAGGGAGAGAGGTGGGTGCATGGTATGAGAGGAAAAAGCTAAAATAAATTTTTAAAATATAATAAAATTTTGAATGGATGTGTTGTATGTTAATTTATCAAATAAGTTATGGATAGATTGATTTTTTTAATATTTTTTAACGAATCATAAAAAAATTAATGATTTGTTTTAATCCAATCATTATAATCTAATTCAAAAATCATTTAAACCATTCATTTGTGATCCTTAAATTGCAAGCCTTGAGTCGGATTACTTTGTTTTCTTCTCAAATAGAATGCATTATGTTCTTCTAAAGATCTGTATGACTAAGAAAGCCACTGAGTAAAATTTCCTGATATTTTGGTGCCATGAATAATACATCCTGCGTTAACTTGGATGATAGCACTTTACCTTGTGCTAATAGGAAGAATTAATAGAATAAATTATTTTCATGTCCACCAGCACAGTTAATGCTCATAATAATGGAGAACTTGTATAACAATAAGATGATAAGGAATTAGTGTAGTAAAATATCATCCTGTTGGTGAATGTTGAAGTTCGGGAGTTTTCAAGAATTATAGGCAATGGTAATAATGACAGGCGTACAATATGTTATTTCTTGCATAAGTTAATTTTTTTTCTTAGATTATCCCCATATAATATGTAAAAGATTAATTTCTTAAGGTATGATAAGATACTTAAGTAAGAATTCTTTTTAATAGTGTTATTTTTATACACATAAATATTAAGATCAAATCCAAAACTATAAGTTTAATTAAAGAACGTGAACCCCTTTTTATTCAAACCAACAGGCGTTTTGACTTCACAAGATGATATCAATAAGTGATATTAAGCCCTGTTTGATATATCATACAGTAGGGGCGATGTGTCGCTACTGGCAGGGACGAATCTACTTGTTAGGGAGTGGGGACGTATGCCCCCACGCCACCTTGAAACTTTCCTTTGATCCTATATAGATATATATGTATATGTCTTTTTTATTTATTTTATATGTGTAATTTTGTCCCCACTTCATCTTAAAATTTTTCTTTGATCCTATATAAGTATATATGTATATGTTTTTCTTATTTTTTTATGTGTAATTTTTGCCTCCATATATAGATAAAATAATAAATTACTAATGATAAAAAATAAAACTCATATAATATTATTTTTTATTTTTCAATAGTACTCACTTAGTTTGGTATATGAGTGTACTTATATAATATTATTTTTTATTTTTTAATAGTACTCACGTGGGTTTGATACTAATATATTCAAAGTACAAAATTCTTCTTCTCTCACCGTTCTTTATCTCTGTAAACTAGTGGTGATGGAGAAAATTATTCGCTCAGACTCACTCGCATATATTTCGATCACATAAACGTTTGCCCCCACTGCTTAAAATTCATGGGTCTGTCACTGGCTACTGGCAAGGGAGGCATTGGCCCCCTCTAACTTTTTTTAAAGTCTAATAAATTTCATGCTATATTGTATTATTATTTTGTAATTCTGAAGATGCCTCCGCCCTTCCCCCAAAAAAATAATTGTTTCCAACCTATCTAGCTCTACCATTGTCGTATAGCATAAGTCCTAATAATATAAGACCTAATAATATGCCTTAATTTAGTCTCAAAATTGTCTTAAAAATGCAATATTTAAGAACGACATCAATGGTGCGTGATGAGATACTGTGTTAGGTAGAAGCTAAGCATTTGAAAATGACATATGCTAATGACAAAAGAAAAATGGCAGAAATCCCATTAAAAAAAAAACAAAACCATATCTTTGTTGGGTTGGTGAACAAATTGTAAAGTTCTCATAAAAAACCATATCTACTTGTTATTTTGGAAAAGAAAATGTAAAAATGAAAAGAGAACAAAATGTGTTGAGAAAATAGAAGTATGATTTGGTCGGGCATGGTGAGAGACAGTTTAGTTGGTCATGGAAGGGATTTAGAGATCAACACCAACGAGCGATGGTTAGAGTCGAGGCGAGATGGTGACTACGTCATGTGAGACGAGAGCAGAGTTGTGGTTGATTTGGTTTTGAAGTATTGTATTTATATCTAACTTGACACAAAATAATATCATCAAGTCTATCAAGCTACTTGAGGTTTGATAAGTTTATTTTATAATCATTGGATAAAAATATGTAGACCAAATAACTTTATATTATCATATGTCACACTAAACATACAATAAAAATAGGTCTTATAATATTATTTTATACTATCAATTAGCCTTATACATATACTAAAGAGAGCCTTAGTGCAAGTAAAAAGTGTGACAAGGGTTTGATCCCTACCAATGCACTCTTACCTTTTTTTCCCTCCTCCTTCCCATGGGATCCCTTGTGGGACATTCCTTGATCTCACCTTAGTGGTGGGGTCTCCTCCTATACTTGTGTAGGGCTTAGGCACACCAAAAAAAGGCCTTAGTGACATGGGTTAGTGGAAAATGAGAGTAATATTACTAAGCAATTAAATGCTATTTAAATGCTATTGTAGATAAAGAAGTATTAATAGATGTTGTCACATTTAATAAGAGTGAATGATATATGCCTATTCAACAAAACCCAAATAAAGAATGACTGTTAAAAATTGGGCTTTGCTAAGCGTTTCAATGGCCTAAACTATAACGCTGGATAGTTTCATTTAAAAATCCTTAAAAATCATGAAGCTATATAAGTAAACAAATGGTAACTTAAAACAAATGGAAATGGAAAAAGATTATCATACATATTTTTTAAAAGTGTATGTATTATTGATATTTTTTTTAAAAGTGTCAAATTTAGTAAAAAAAATTATAAAAAAGAATAAGTATGATAATAATATGAGAATAATATGAAAATAGTATATATACTATTAATAATAAGAATTTCATGCTGAATGGAAATCAAGTCATGTGATCAACTACGATTTCTTTGACCACGACCAAAAGGAAAAAAAGAAAAAAGAAAAACTACAGTTTCTTTGACGAATTTGATACATGGAAAGGTGATAACATCTATCGAATATTTGAAAATGTTTTGTCAAAGTGTGATACATTCAACGATATAGAACAATAATTTTTTTTAGAATTTTTTATATAAATTTAGAATACTTAAGTTAAGTGTAGATAATTAATTACATTATTAATTAATAAATAGTTAATATACTTAATTAATACTCCTTTTATCATTTATGGTTGTGTTTGGTGTATCTAATAATATAAGATATGATAGTATATGACAATAAGATAAAGTTTGATAATATAAATAAATTGATAAACTCTTATACTATCAAATATTTAATACACATAATATAAACAACTTAATAGTATATATAACTATCTACTATGATTATACTACCCTTCACATTTTTCACTATCTCTTTTGATTTCTCACCCAATTTAATTGTAATAGAACCTTGTCATCCCGCTTTAATAAGGATTGATATTGGCCTATTAATTACCACATCAGGATTTTGAACTTTTCCATCAAAATAAACCTTGTTTCTTGCAAGCCAAAGCCTATGAAGATTTGAAGCAAAGCTTTCCACTGCATTTAAAGGGGGCATTGAGACAAAAATTATTTAGCCAAATCATAAAAAGGAACCTGCCCATCGATATCCATATTTAGGTTCAGTGAGGACATAAACCAGGCATTTTTGACCCAATCACAACCTTTAATTGCATAGTCAATAGTTTCTATGTGAATCAAACAATGAGGGCACAAAGGACAACACCGAATACCCTTTTTCTTCAATTTCTCCAAAATTGGCAGAGAGTCATGCGCCACTCTCTAAAGAAAATTCACCATTTTTGGAGGAATCTTCAAATGCTAAAATTTCTTCCAAAAGTCTTCTTGTAAAAGGTTTCCATTACCATTAGTTTCCTCTCTATTTGAACTCCTTATGCAAATAAAATGATAGGTTGAATTAATTTAGTGGCCATGGATGGTTTCTGGTTCCAGATGGTGCTTCATGGCGACGGAATGGTGGTTGTTGCCGGTGGCGGATCCGGTGGATATAGATTGGGTGGTTGTAGATTTGGCAGGAATGGTGCAGATCCGGTGGTCTCCCAATACGTGTGGTTGTAGAGAAGGAGATGGTGCTTCACAGTGGCCATGACTTGTTCCTAGTTCTGGATGGTGCTTCATGGCGACAGATCCGGTGGTTGTAGATCTGGCGCAGATGGTGCAAATCTGGTGGTCTCCCAGTTCACGTGGTTGCAAAGAAGGAGATGGTGCTTCACGGTGGCCATGGCTGGTTCCTGGTTCTGAATGGTGCTTCACGGTGGCGGGACAGTGGTTGTTCCGGGTCGTGGGGATGAGGTTATTGGCAAAGAAGAAGAGGCTTGGACTGAGAGGATGAAGTTGAGGAGTAAGGTGGAAACGGATATCCTATTAGGTCTTATCATGAGGTGGGAGAGAATATATTATTGTTATTAGGTTAGTGTAAGATAAAAATGTTTGACTTGATTTTATTATACTATCACTTGTAGGATAAACTACCAAACAATATATTATGACTTTATTAGTTATAAGTATAGTATTATATAAGTTTATCCTTATTTTCTCTTATACATTAAAATGATAGATAACCATCAAACGCAACCTATGTTTTTAAGCTTTAAAAACTTTTTCATTTAATCTTGTAGATACAAATAGTGAATAAAATAGAATGTAATAAAAAAATTTTTGTTATGTCTTTTAAGCTTTGTTTAGATACAAATAGTGAATAAAATAGAATGTAATAAAAAAATTTTTGTTTGAATATTTAATGATAGAATGAGAAAAAAATATTACTCCCTTGTTTAGAAATACTAAGGAAAGGAATGTAATGATAAGCATTATAATTTTTTTTTTTTTGTTTCATCTTATCTTAAATACATTAAACTTTAATTATTTTTAATTAAAAATTATTAGAAATATTTTTAATTATTATCTACTAATTATATTAATTAAATAATATTTTCCATCTTAAGAAATTTGAGATTCATCAACATGAATATAAGGTTCAGCAGTTATGCTGGTAGATTATTGGACTATGCCAAGATGCCGGAGGCGTTTGTACCCATACACAGTTTTACTCATTATAATCAGTTATCTTTTCTTTTCGTTTTTTTTTTTACTTTTTAAATTCAAAATTTTTGTTTGTAAGTTGTGTATAAATATTATTAATTAAAATTTATAAAAAAATTATATAAATAATTAATTATTTATGGCAAAAAAATATGTATAAATATTACTAATTAAATTTGTAAATTTTTTTGTACATATAATTATTTATGATAAAAAAGATAGAGAAGTGATATAAATTTCTTATGTATAGATATGAGTGTATATAAATATTACTAATTAAAATTTATAAATTTTCCTTTATGTATAACTATTTAAAAAAAAAAAAATAAAATATAATCTATACTTCATGCTATATGAGAAATTTTTTTTGCTTGCACATAATTATAATATTTTATTCTTACCCACACTTACATATTAGTGTGTAAAAATGAGTTCCAATAAGTATTTTATTTTTTATTTTAATGAGTTATGAGTAAATCTCATTTTTATGTGAATATATATAAAAATAAAATGTTATAATTATGTACAAATAAGAATTTTTTCATGTTACATATCATCAATGAATAATAATCTTTTAAAATAATAATCATTGTAAAATAAACAAATAAAATTATATTAATCATTAATAAATTAATAAACCCATTTATTAATAACTAATATAGGCTTACTTGCTCTTTTCATAAATACCAACCGTTATACACCAACTATGGTAGATTTGTTTGGTGGATGCACATTAAACGTTTCCCAAGATATCAAGAATTCGTGAATCACATGACCATAGATATTATAACAATCTTTTTTTTAATAATTTTCTTGATCTTTAATAATTTTAAATTTTTAAATAATCAAGATCTTATTATTGAATCAACTGACCATAGATAAATAAATAATTAATAATATTTTTTAAATAATTTTTTTTAATTCTCTTATTTATTAAATAAAAGTATCGAAAATATTTTTAAAATATTAAATAATTTAATTTTTTATTTAATATTTTTTATTAAATATTAAAAGATTATTAAAAAATATTTTAAAAGGATATAATAATACTATAAACGAAAACCAATTTGAGAAATGATAGCAAAATAGACAAAAAGAAACAAAGGTTTTTCATTTTTACGAAGAGACAAGATGTAGCTAGGGAGAAAGGCAGAGTGACAACTACTGACGAGATGCAGAGCACGTGGGAGACAGACTGAAGAGACACAGAGAGCGCGGAAAAATGGAAAAGATAATGTTCTCATTCAATTAGTATTAAGTTAGGAATAATTACGTAATTTTATATTTAAATTAATAAAATATTAACTCATTTCATTACATATTTATTAATTTAAAATGGAACAAAAAATTAAAATATAGAGTGATATATGCTAAAATAGATTTCACCTAATATTATTATATTTTATTTTAAAAACTCAAATAATATAATTATTTTTTATTTTATCTTATTCCACCTCTTATCATCAATTCAAACAAAACTTAAATATTTTACACAATGATTTATTAAATAAATTCAAATATAAAGAAATATAGTTTAATATAATTAAATTATTTTTTCTTTTACTCTATTAATATAGTCTAATATATGTAATTATTGAATTTAATTGAAATAATAAATAATAAAAGTAAAGTTAGACAAAATTAATTAATTTTTTAATATTCTCTAATAACGAATAATTTAAGATAACATTTTTTAAAAATAGATCTAAATAAACCGAGGAAATAATTAACTATCATAACTTATCATAATTAATACCCCTTTGATCCTTTTTATTTTTGTTTTTAAAAAATTGTTTTTTTCTAATTTATTTATTATTTGATAATTTTAAGGACATATTATTTTTTTAAATTTTATCCTACTATTTATTATTTCTACTAAACTTAATAATTATACATATTAATTAACTTTCATAATTTTTATATTTATTTAATAGAGTAAAAAATAATTTAATTATATTAATTTATATTTCATTTAATTTAAAATTATTTAATAATATTCTTAATTCTTATATTAAAATCTTAAAAATAAATAAAAATATAATTAATTTAATACACCAATCTTAAATACTCTAAATTTATATAAATTTTTTATTTTTTTACTTTAAAAACACCTAAAAATTTGCCGTGTGTATAAGTGATGCAGCGAGTTTATTATCTTATAAGCGAGCATTGGTAGTAACAACGATGGCACGGTTGCCAAAGCAGCATTGATGAGGATGGTAAAAAGATGACATGTCAATAAAATGAGAACAGAATAACTGAAAATAATGATAGAATAATTCTAAATTTTTTTATATAATTTTATTATTAATTTTTTTAATTATTAAATAAAAAATAAAAAAAATATTAAATATTTTAAATATATTAAATGTATTTATTTTTTATTAAATATTTTTTATTTAATATTAAAAAATTATTAAGAATAATTTTTGAAAAAATATAACTAAACTCATGATAATAAAATGACAAAAATGTCAGGATAGAATGGTAGTTGGACCATATGACACTCTTAGGTCCAGCAACCCTAAAAGTCTTACACCTGACCGCAACCCAAACAAACACAGCACGCCGGACAGCCTCAATAAAAACACCCTACTAGTTTGTTCCATAATTGTCAGAAATGTGGTACGTAAGAATACGTAGTATGGATACAGATAGATGATTTGTCACTTTTTATTATTATATTATAAATTTTTTTTATTACAGATTTGATATGTGGTACATGGTATGGGAATCTGGTAGATGATTAGCGATAATTTCTAATCAACTCTTATATTTTTATATTAAATAATATATATATATATATATTTATATTTTATTTAATATTATTCATTTATATATTTTTTATTATTATTTTTACTCAATTAAATTTATAAAAATAATATAAATAATAATACATTTAAAAAAATGTAAAATTATTTTTTTCATTTTCAATATATATCCTTCTCCGAACGGTGTATAGTATATTTGATAATCTTAATTAATGATTGTTTTGAAAAATATATTAATAATTAGGATTAATGACATATAACTTTTTATTTTTTTTAATTTTAAATTTTGTTTATCCTCCAACACTACAGTTGTTTATCGTCGACAACTAATTCCACCACTGATGACCAGTTGCCACCGCCGACACCAGTCATTACTTCCGATTGGCCACCACCTCCGATGACCACTACTTCTGACCAGCCACCACTTCTGGCTGACCACCACCTTCAGCCGACAACTACCTTCGATCAGCCATCATCTTCGATCGGCCACTACTTCCGACCAATCACTCTCCACAACAATGGTTGACGATAAGCTTGTGTGAAAAAAAAAATTTAGAACAATAAAAAAATTTATTATTATAAATAAAGTTAAAATTATAGTGCATCTAAATATAAGAAGGTGCATGATAGCAGCTGCCCATGATTAGCAGAGTAATTGAACGATTTCGATAACTATGATTTGTTTCCCATGCTATACACAGGTTGTAAAATAAGAAATAAAAAAAAATTTATCTACTAAATAAAAAGAATTCGATACACGGGTTACATGGATATGGTAAGGCTTTCTTTAGTTGTTATTTTCATATTCTATATATATAACTAAAATTAAATACATTCAATTTCATAATTTATTTAAATGATAAAATTAAATTTTACAAATTAATTCATAAATATTTATATAATTCTAATTCTAATTAAGCAATCTTATAATAAAAAATTCTTCTATATTAAATTACACTTCAAAACAATGGCCATGCAAGCTAAATTTATTTCCAATATAAATAATATAAGTGACAGTTATTATAAAACAAAACCGTATAAAAGCTTCAAAATACAAATTATTATATGTTAATGGCATGGAAAGCTCCTTTTTGAAACCTTTAAATGCCACATATAACAAAAGCTTAACAGAAACGAATAAGGATATTTTAAAATAAATTTTTTATAAAATAAATAAATAAGTTCATATCAATAATTGATATAAATTTATTTATTAATAATTAATATAAATTTATTTATTCAATTTATAAGAATTTTAATTTAAAAGATTCTTGTTTAATAGAACCAATCCTCGTTTAAAATCTTTGAATGTTAACAATTTTAAGAAATATTATCAGACACGAGTCATTACGACAATAAAGATGATTTTGTAAACTTGTCAACCAATCACAAGAGGGGGAATACCCCACCATGTATAAATAGCAACTCACTGTGTTCATTCCAAGTTTCTCTTCTCATGTTTACCTTTTTTTTTTGTTTGGTGTTCATGTTTACCTTCTTAGCCTTTACAGAACAGTGGTCAAATCTTTGCATTAACATTAACGTCAACGATGATATGTTGATAATGTTCAATGGCAAATAACTGTCGGACATTGATAAGGATGAATGCCAATTAACTCCTCCATCACCATTAATGAAAACGTATTGAAGCAACTAATGTCATCTAATGCCATTGGAGACTGTGTTGCTATTTTCTACTTTTCAACAAAGGGTCAGCGCAGCCGTGCAGGTTATTGACGATAATTGCCATGTAATTATGATAAAGTAAATTAGTAACATATTTTCTTTTACATTTTTTAATATTTATTTTATTATTAATTTAAAAATAATTGTAAGTAACATTTTTTAATAATCTTTAAAGTATATAAAATAAATTAATAATAAAATAAATATTAAAATAAATATTTAAAAAATATATTACTAATATTTTTTATTATTATCATAATAAGCTAAGTATTTGCGACCATATAAATCAGATTGATTAAAAATTTTTGTATAAATTTAAAACACTAAAATTTAGACTATCATGTCAATTATATTATTAATTATGGTAAACTATAATAATTAATTATTAATAAATAATTATAATTAATTAAAAATTAATTATTATAAATTTATCATAATTAATAATATAATTGACTTAATATTTCAAATTTTAGTGTTTCAAATTTAGGAATAATATTTAATTTCAAAGGATAAAAAAATTAAAATTATTAAAAATGATCATTTTAATTTTAATTAAAGAAAAAATATCATTTTATTTAATAATCAAAATTACTCTTAATAAAATTATCAATCTCTAATTTTTTTACACTCCTTCTTAAAATACCTAAAAGAGGCTCAGGGCAAAGGGAGATTTGGAGATTCAGTAAGAGTAAAAGAGCAAGTGACATGTGGATAAACTTAATCACGTAGTTTTATAAACATCTTGACAGAAATCGCTAAATTGAACATGTCCAATTATAAGATTCTTTTATGCTCGGTTTAATATTCCACAGCTAAGATTAATCCTTGTTTGTAACAGTGCTCCAAATTAGTGTTTGATACCATGAAAAGTGAAAAGACACCCCAAATGCTTCTTGCTTGGTGAGTTGTTATATGTGTAACTAGAAATTCAAATCTCTATAAGAACAATAGACGGGATAAAAAAGAGAAGAATGAAGGAGAAAAAGTGCAGTAAAAAGAAGAATAAATAGAAGAGAAAGAACATGATCCTTCTTACCGTAATGATAGAGAATTGAAAAGAAAAAAATATTTTAATAAGAGTATTATTATCTATTTAGTGAGATTAATTTAATTTTCTCTTTAATTAAAATTAGAATAATTCTTCTTAATAATTTTATTTTATTTAACTTAAATGTAATTCCTTGATAGTCCTTAACATCAATTTTTCCAAAATTCCTCATAAGATGACATGAAGGACAATTAAATTGAATGCATAGGTATATAAGATGCCATTTAAAAAAAAAGGAAAATTCAGCATTCAAATAAAGTAATAAGATGAATAAAACAATATATAAATGCAAGGTAATAAATTTAGACCATTATAATGATGGACAAAGCCTTTTGCATATCAATTTTTTTTTACATCTCTTGCTGATATTTATATTACGTCACTCGATCAGAGTATAAATATATAAAAAATAATATGATATTAATTATAATTAAATGATAAAAATTATTTAAATATGATAAAGTGATGTGTGTATAAGTGTGCATATAATATTATTCTATAACAAATAATATTAGAATTGAAATGAAAAAATATTGGTCATTACCGACCTTTTGGTGGATCCATGCCATTAGTATAATCCTAAGTAGGAAGAAAACTTTGCTTAATCAATATGTTATCACGTTAGTGTGTATCACCAATTCACCATTACTAGATCGAAATAGTGGCTTATACCGAGTATATCAAAATTCATAAACCAACAAAATGCATACCGTCGCAGTTTAATAGACATTTAAGGCTAAGCCAATATTCATAAACCAAGTTATAGCAATTTTTTTTGGGCACAAAGTTATAGTAATTAATGGCAAATGATCCTATCATAAGGTTATAAAACACACTTCTTGCTCTAATCTCTCTAATGTGGGATTTACCTATCTAACATCAAATAATCACGTGTTTTCCAACATATTATGCTCCATTATGTTAATTCTGCCTATGTCCCTAGCAAACTGTTAGAGAAAATTGATGAATATACCTCCTAATTTTGCAAAGCTGATAAATATAACTGAGGTTTCTTCTAAACAATTACATTTGAACATCTATTTTATTAATGGATAAGGTAGAGTGAAATTGTTCTTCAATAATCTATTCAACTTTTGTTTGACTTTAGAATTGCCCAGACACTACTTGTAAACCTTGCCCTGGATGGGGGTGAAAATAAGTTATGCTAGGTTAGGTTTTGCTTAAATAAATTTAGGCTTGTTTAGTAAAATATTGACTTGAATTTGACTTGTTATCCATTAATTTATTATGGACTTTATTTTAGGACTCGGTCTAACTTGTTTGTGTATGAAAATATAAAAATCTAACCTAAAATGATATATAATATGCTAATCTAACATATCAAATAGATTTGTTCAAAATTTCAAACCTTAATCTACATATTTAAATAGACATTTCTAAAAGTTTATGTCTGTCCTGATTTGTAAATAAATAATTTAAGCCTAAATAAGTTGAAAACAGATTAGTTCATAGGCCGCCTGCCCCATTCCACCCCTACTCCTGAATGCACTCTGAAATTATGCATGATAACATTTACTTGGTACCATCATTGATTTGTTTTCCCTCAAGTAGGAATGCGAAAGATGCTGGTCAGGTGGAACCATTATTGGTTTGTTCTCACTCGATTTTCTTTAAACGAAACAAGATGCTAAATCTAGAGGGAACTGATGAATGGTTCTTCCAATGTCTTAAAAATCGTTTCAATCAAAAATTAGAAAACAAGATGGCTCATGGTTCAACGATGATCAACAACTTGTGTTGACTTTTGGAATTCTCCTTTTCTCATTTCACCTACCTTTCTCCACGAAGTTAGGTGAATGAAAGTGTACATAGCGATCTTTTAAAGTATTGATTCAATAAATACAAACTTTCACGAGTACATAGTTGTGGTTTGGCAACACATAGACATATATAAATGCAACTTGGTTTCAGTGACACCGTGAATCACAGGAGGAGACAGCAATATGTTGTATTTGCGGCTCTTGTTCCTTCATTTCTTCAACTTGTTGGACTAATTTGATCACACCATTCTGCATATCCTTCTTGCTCTTACCCCATAGAAGAATGTATAATCCGATCATCACCAACATGGATCCCATCACGCTAAACAACATGCACAATGATGAAAATCAGATTTAAAGGATGGTTTTTCAATAGCCTTAATTTCTAATTTTTCTGTTTAGTTACATAGTAAAAGCTTAATTGGTTTTTTTTTTTTAATCTCTAATAAGTTGAGTAGGTGCTAACATATCAGTAACTGGTAGAAGAATTCACCTTCCAAGATGGAGTTGCTCATGCAAGACTGGGATATCAATCATGGCTGACATTATCTGAACAAGAGGGCTGAATGCTGCAGTAAAGACAGGACCCCTCTTCTTGACACACCATGACATGCCCACATAGCAGAAACCTGATCCAACAATCCCCTGCTAACACAAGATTTCACTTTGTCAACAAACTCCTAAACTATATTATATTCAACATTACCTTTTTTTTTCCCACCCTATTGATCAGTATGAGTTATACAAATAGGACTCTAGTACTCTACTAATTGACACCCTCAACCATAGTTACCAGATTCTCTCAGTAAGCCTGCGAACCGCGTACCAATTCATGGTACTTCACAGTGAAAAGAAAGTCTTATAATTATATGACACGAAGTGACAAACTGGGTACTAGAAAGTACTGCAAACTTGGTAACTATGCCCTCAACTCTACCTAAGATTTACTAGTATTCTAGTGAGGCATATTTTGGATAATGGTCATTATTAGATGCTTTTATCTTTACTTTTTTTAAACAGAATAACCCAAATCAGAAAACAGCTGTCTGCAGCCTTTGCAATTGGCACCCTTGTTTCCAAACCACGAGCCAAACTTTGATTCTCTATCTCTAACTTGGAAAAGTGTACTTACAGAATACAGAACAGTGATTATTTGTATCTTTCCCTTGAGAACCCACATGGACAAGTTTCTGCCAGTGGAAAAGCCAAGAATAGCTGATTGAATGGCTCCAAAGAAGGTCATGATGGCTGTGCTAGAAAACTGGCATGGGTATCTCTTGCCTATATTTGATTGTAAAATATACCAAGAAGACCAAAAGAGGGTTCCCAAAATCAAAGCTATTACACCAATGGTCCATTTCTCTTTTATTCTAGTAGGAGAAGCTTGCTTAATTGCAGATGTCATGGCTACCGGAGCTGCAGACTGATAGTGAGAGTAATCAAACAAGGGCTTTCCTTTGTAAAGTGTCAACAACAATGCTCCTCCTATGCACACGAATGTACCAAGAATCTTTGCTTTCCCACCGTTGCATTTAATGTTCACAGTCTCTAATCTGTAGTTTGAATCAAGAGAAAAAAGAACAGAAAATGCAGTTTATCCTGCATTTGAGTTATGATACTTACTACAAAGAATATCTAGGAATAATTCAGGTGGTGTACATATTCATTGTTTCATACCCAAATGGTAATGCCATAATGAATGTGATCACAGGCACCATATTGACAAAGGCACAAGCAAAGGTAGCAGAGGTGTATTGGATCCCTAGAAGGAAGAAGTATTGTGTGACTGATGCCCTACAAGAAAGTATTCATTACGTGTTTTCCTACAATCATGTTAAGCATAACATATAATTTGAAAGTAAAACAACTAGTGAGAAATGGAATCACAAAGAAAGATTGAATTTTTATGACTAACCCAACAATGGCACTGAAGAAAAGGCAACACAAAATTCGAAATGTGAGCTGTGGTCTTCTATTTCTGCAAGCAAAATATGGTTATAAGATCTCAAATTTCCCTTCTGGTATACATGGGTTCATTTGAGCACTTATATTGGATAGCAATGATTATTAACTTAACATTCTTAAGGATAGACAACAAATGTTAGGTTCAAGTGGGTGACTTCCAAGTCATTCATTGCTGCAACTTGGGCTATCTGCATGCTTACAATATAAACAACTTCCAAAAATAGAAAGGTTACTAGATCTAGGAATTGAGGGTACCTACCTTTCCCAAAAGTAGCTGATTGGGACTAAAAACATGGTAGAAATTGACAGACGGTATGTGATAAAAACCAAATGGTCCATTCCTTCTTCAAGGACTTTCTTGAGAAGAATATTCACTACGGTGGAGGAAAAATTAATTGCTATCATTACTAGAAATGGTCTCCATTCATCACAAGTCTTCATTTCAGCAATGCAATTCTATTTCAACGCTCTTCAGGGGTAGAGTGAGGCCTCCCTCCCTCTATCCTTTCTCCTTTTAAAAAAAAAAGTTCTTATGGTTGCAATGCAGCACAACAGAGAGCCACCTGTTGGTTTATATATATTCCAGAATAACTGAATAAGTGGTAATAAAGCAAGATTAAATTCTACATATCAAATCAAACACTTTAACCAGCTAACTTTGATAGTAGTTTAATGGAAAATGCTTGGTACAAATTGACGTCTTCAACGAGTCACGTCTCCTCACATCTGAGGTAGTAGAATCAAAATATAGGTATATAGCAAATGATGTTAGACAAGTAGTAATAAGATAGTCAAAATTTTGTAGATGTGAAGGGATGCGTGTGTAACTGTATGACTAGTTTAATATATGTATATGTGTGTGCCACAGTAGGAGATTATTCCAGAATCAATTTCAGGGATCGTAAATTTTTTTTTAGGTTGTTTCATAAATCATGTCCCTGATATTAGTGGCCTAATTTAGGCCACCGGTTTTATATTTACATCTCATCTAGGCAGGAAACAGGTTATGTTCTTCATGTTTGTCCACGTTCTTTTACCCTTTTCTGCATTTGAACTTATTGTGATTGGTGACAGACTGACAGGCATCTTTTGGGTGGAAGTGTGGGAGAAATGGTGCTTCTCTCCCTATCATGTACATGGCATCTAATACTTTTATCATTTGAAATAGTAAGAGCAACAGGTTATATTCTAGTAAATATAATACAACACAAAAAACACCAATGAAAAGAAATTAAAAGATAATAATATGAGCACATAAACACAAGAATTAATATGGTTTGGTAAGTTGTATGCCTGTCTACCTCAGGACCAAACAGTTTTAGTCATAATTGTATAACGGAATCAGATCCTCTACTGTAATAAGAGAGGTCCTGTTATTTATAAAACTAAAATCTATACTTATCGCATGCGATATGTTTTATATCACATGCGATATATAACTTTAAGTATGTATTTTTAATTAACAGAATCCTCTTTTATTTTAAATAAGAGAGGATCCTAATCCATTGTATAACGTAGATCAAAGGTTGACCTGGTTAAAAGGTTAGGTCATTGAGTCAACGGTCCGACCGTGAGTCAAACGGTCAAATTAAAAAATTCGAATGAAGAAAAAAAATATTTTTTAAAATATTATATAAAAATATACTTTATATAGAGAATATTATATAAAAAATACTAAACAAAAAAATATTATATAAAAAAAAAAATTATTTTCAAACAAGCGGTGATAATAATGTATTAGTTAGATAATAATATAAATTAAAAAATTAAAAATAACACTAAATAGGAGCATATGATTTAGTGATATAATACACTTCATGACAGACTTTTAAGTATATTCAACTTCTAAAAATTATATTTTTAAGTTTCAATTCTAAAAAAAAAAGGGATCAACTCGCTAGGTGAATTTGATCAAATTTTATTGAGTTGGTGGAAAAAATAGTTCAATTGGATGATTTGACTGGCCAGTCTCAATCCGTACAAGTATGATTTTAGTATGAGAGAAAAACATTATTAGAATAATCATTGAGTTAAAAACCAAACCAAAATCTAAAATCCTCTGTACACCATTTCTTTAAACCCGAAAAACTTCACTGTCTCACTCCCTAGCCTCTAAGTTTTCTTACAAATTTTCTAAATCACAAAGATAGTTTCCAAAGTTAAACATACATAAAATCAATTCATATCAAATACATTAGTTCATGAGCCAACTTTCTCAAGAGTTCCTTCCTCCACCTTTTCTGCAACTATATGCTGCACTGTCCATTTAATACACTTCCATGATTCTTTGTGAATATTAAGAGGTATGTAGGATAATCAGGACCATTCATTTTCAACATCTAAACATTAGCACTTGCTTTCCTTTGAGGGAAACTGACAGGATGCAACTTGGATTGTCATCACATAGAATAGATAAGAAAAAGGAATGCAAACTTGCAAAAGTGTCGTCCATTAACCATAGATTGTATTTGTGCATCTCGTAGATTTTGTCATGGCCCCTGTCCTACAAAATGCCCACCACTATATAGTCTTCAACTATTTTCGATTTCCTACCAGATATTGTCATATCTCACCAAAGCCAATGAAAAGGATGAAGCTTGATCTGTTAAATAATTTTGAGGATTTTAACATACATATGACAATTTACAAAGGAGGTTCTGATTAGCTAAATGAATTATTGAACAAGAAATTTGTGTAAAACTAGAATTTTCTGCATTGGAATAAATAGTAAAGAGGACATCAAGGCATCTCAGTACTGACATTCCTTCAATTTAGATCGATGTTTTAAAAACTGAACATAAAATTGAATCGGCAAGGTCTTCGGATTATGATTTGATTTATGAGATTTTAACTTAAAAGTAATTGACATTAAGTAGAGCGACCCAACAGATATATAAATCGCACTCGAAATATTGAGACAGACAATGTGGAACTCTTAACACCCTCCTTCACAGATGTCTAGACGGAACATGCGGAAACAAGTCTAGTGAAGTAGGTGACGGAAATGAAATCTTGATTCTGATACCATGTAAGATTTCAATTTAAAATCAATTGACATTAAGTGAAGTGACTCATCAGATATATAAATTGTACTCGAAATATTGAAACAGACGATATAAGACTCTTAACACAATTGATTCAACTAATCAAATTTATAGTTGAACTATGATTAAACAGTGGTTGAACCAAAAAATACTCGAATCAGAGACATTATCAATTCATGATCAACCGGTTTAACTAGTCAATTCGGCCTGATTTTTAAAATATTGATTTAGATTATATCAAATGTAGAACCTATCATTTTGACACATTAAATACTAAAATCCTTAAACCTCTGCCATACTTCACGAGCACCACACCTTTTCTCATCTAGGAATTAAAATTGTGAGAATTAACTAATATAAAGGATATCAGTTGAGTGGTTAATACTACTATGAAGTGATTAACGAGTAATCACATTAACCATTCAAATATTAACAAACTTAAAGTCAAATAAAGAACTTTTACATCTTTAACCCCAAGAAATAAAAAGAAAACAGAATTAGAATGACCAAACATTAGTTAATTTATTTGCCGGTGTGAATGAATCATTATTAAAAAAATCATTGGAGACTCAAGAATGAGCTTTACTCTCCATTACATGGATTAATTAGAGATGAATAAATTAATGCATTACAGATTCAAATGATGAAAATTACGGCTACATATCAAAGGAAGGGAGTAAGCTCAACATTCTTTTTCCCTCATTAAAGAAAATTGGTGAAATATTTAAGTACACTTAGAGGGTCTTCTATAAGATCAAGTTAATTAAAAGAATGATTAGTAGATTAATATTAAGAATTTGACTAATTTTGATTTCTTTTACTAACTTATTGACATTGTTATGAATTAACTTTCTCAAAAACTTAAGTTATTAGGTAATTTTATATATTGAACACGCCTTTCACCCAAGAGTCATTTGGACTTGAAGTATGAATAATGCACAAATTTACCTAATTTGTACTAAAAATTAACATTTTTTTATCAAAAGAATGAGGTGGTCATAGAGGTTATCTTACCATATCATGTACCAATTCTCCTAAAAGTTTAAACTTTCAAATAAAGGCATATGATTCATAAAAATTTTATATAAATATTTTATATAAAATTATTAAAAAACTTAATTATATAAATTAAAATATTATAAAGTTATATAAATTAAAAGTATTTTAGGTGTTTGACATTATTTTTAAATTAAGTTGTGTTGGATAACTTTTAAAAAATTATAGTATTATACTTTTTTTCATTTTTCATTTTATTTTTTTGATTTTTTTGAATTTTTTTATAATTTATTGGATACGGATAGCGGATAGCATTACATGGGAAAAATAAAGACGGATATAGGACGGAGCGATATTATTCGCGGGGACGGAGGAATAATATCCCTAAGTACCAATTCTCCTAAAAGTTTAAACTTTCAAATAAAGGCATATGAATAGTTTTATATATTTAAGAGACACTTATCTAGTGGCGGCGAGTAAGGCGGACGTTTTATCTTCCCCGCGAATAATATAAGATCCGCCAGGTATATGTGCGGATATCAGGTGAACTTTTTATCTTTAAGCGTACGGTATCTCATGATATCCGCATGTACCCAATAAATTGTAAAAAAATTCAAAAAATTCAAAAAAATAAAAAAAAAAAAATAAAAAATAAAAAAAATATAATACTATAATTTTTTAAAATTTGTCCAACATAACTTAATCTAAAAATAATGTCAAACACCTAAAATACTTTTAATTTATATAACTTTATAATATTTTAATTTATATAATTAAGTTTTTTAATAATTTTATATAAAATATTTATATAAATTTTTTTTGTGTAAGATCCCATGAAGACGGGAGAATCCACCCCGCCCTCACCTCATTTATTAAACGGGGATAACACTAAACAGGTATTTATATCCGCGAGAAAAATTTAACAGGTATTAATCGCCTCCGTCACGGATATTACCCGCGGGAACGGGTAAAATTGTCATCCCTACACTTATCAAGCTAGGTCAGAGGGACACATAAAGGATAGGATCCCAAGAGCCACTAGAACTAAACCAACTGTTGTTCTCACAATGCACGAATTGTTGCTGCTCAGATGTCCAAAATCCTTCAGTTGTTGCTCCACCAATTATAGGCAATTGCGTGTCCACCATATTGGCTTGGCCACTCCTGTTGCTAGTTGATGGTCCATGATCTGAATATGTCATGTCTATAGTGGACTCAATCACCCCAGATAGTGGCCATGTAGATGTGACTGCACTTAAAGAGGCAAAAAAGCTACTTTCAGGAACTTGGCTTATCTGTGTAGGCCAAGGCATATCATATGCTATTTCATTGGACCAAGTCACGCTTGTCATGGGTGAGGGTTGACAAGTTTGATGTGAGTTGAATCCAGCTTTATTATTGCCAGCTATAGCACCTTCATGATCATGATTTGGGATAAGCACACTCTTGGCACAAGTGTTAGGTGAAGTACTAGTAAAACCAGGCACATTGCTTGCAATTCCATTCAGTGCAGAACCCTTCCCGGAACAGTTCTGAGTTGATCCTGTAACAATGAAGTACAGATACTTCATAATGTTTGCCGTATCCATATCGAATACGTATTTGTACTTATACCAAATACTTAAATATTTGATAAATATTAATTTAATTTGTTAACAAAAGTCGCATCCCCCGTACTATTTCGTATCTGATACCCGTACCTGTATCCGTGCATCATAGCCCTGTAACACTGGATTCAAAATCTACAACTGCAGGTGATGAGGGAAACTTCACTCCATTTTGATCCAACAGTTTGGCCTTGAGTGCACCAAGAAGGCCATCATCTGCACCTGCACCTGCACCTGCAGGCTCACACACATCCTCAAATGAAAAAGGTTCAATGATATCTGGCATGTAGTTGGAACCACCACCACGCTTGTTGCCTGTAGAAGCACCAGTGTTTGCAGATTCTGGCAAGTCAAAGTTGGTGCGAGCATTGGCACCACGCAAAGCACGAGCAGCAGTGTCATATGCACTAGCTGCATCCTCTGCAGTTTCAAAGGTTCCAAACCAAAGCCTAACCTTCTGCAGTGAGTCCTTGATCTCTGCCACCCATCTCCCTGATGGCCTTTGCCTTACACCAACAAACCTGTGATGCCCTCTTGATGATGTCTTCTTTCTGCTGCGGATTCCATCATTTTCTGCAACCATCTTTGCTTCCTTAAACCTTTTGATCTTGAAGTGGACATGGTTAATTTATATGGTTAAGTTAAATGGCAGGTATCTGCAGCTCTCAGAACTGGACAAATAAGAACATGACAAAGGTGTATATATATATATATATATATATATATATATTGCAAACCTTGCCATTGCAGGCCATGTCGTTGATATCGACACAAAAGTTAAAATCTTGCAAAGGATGCAATTTGTTGTCATTGTTGTGATATTGATTGTAATTGTTGAGTGTTCTGAAAGTGATAATTATGTTTGATATTATCATTGCATGGCAGCAACGAAATGGTGACAAACACGTAAATAATTTGCCTTGTTTTTGTTGTATGGCATGCAATAAAAAAATGGTTATCCAATTCAGAACTTAATTTATACCCAAGAATTACTCAGTAACTCTTGTATCTAGACAGGAAATTTTTTAAAAAGAAAATCCTTGGCCCAAACGTCATTGTCTTTAATAACAAGGATGCAGATTAATTAGGATAAATCATAAACATCTTGGGTTTGGGTTGAGTTTAACTTCAGACTTGATATTTTGATTGGAGTAGCTTTTTAAAGTCGGACTTAGACCTAGTTAAGTCATGATTGGACTGATCCGGGATGTATAGAAAATGTATTAATTTCATTATTATATATAGTTAAATCATAAAATTTTAGAATTAAGAATTTTAGAAGACATTTGTTCTTATGTTTAAGTGATAATGCATCTACGTTAAGTATAGTTCATATAATGCCAACTTTAGCCATCTAATGATTTAAATAAGAAAAATGAAATTAATAATAATGAGAATGTAATTACATACGCTTCAATTATATTATTCAATCATACGAAAATTAATGGATATTTTATGATATATTTTAAAAAAAAATTATATATATTCATATAAAAATATATCATGCTATATACAAAGTATTAGTTTATGTTAAAAAAATTATATTTAATTTTAAATAGATTATTTCTTAATGATAGTACCAACTCAAGTGTGACCGACTTCAACCTAAAAATACTTCTGAGTTTAATTTTCATAACTCAATTGGACTAAATTAACTTTGATTTGGGCTGAGTTATCAGGTCAGGTTGGGTGCTGATAACCCCTGATGCCAGCTATCAGTTACCATTCCAAGTTAATGTGTCTCTGTAGGTCCTTTATTGTTCCTTCCTTATAATTGGATAAATTTGCAGCAAATGAGACTCATTGGTCACAATAGATTTAACCAGTCTTGTAGTATCCACCCTTTTGTTTTTATAACAACATACTAGTAAATTTGAATAATAATGTTGCCATTCTCCTGGCACTATATTAACAAGACCAGCGCAGTGCACGAGGTTCTTTGTAATTTATGAACTGCCATAGATGTATCTTATAAGTAGACATAGAGCCTGTTTTCCCTGTATATATATATATATATATGTATATATATAAGAGCCTGTTTCTCTTAATAATGAAAATTAGAAAGAAAAAAAAATAGAAAAGCACCCCACAATTTAAGCATAATTAATACTGCTCATTAGACCAATAATAGGAACACCATTAGTAGATCATCCAACTGAAATTCATGCATATCATTAGAAGAAAATAAAATAGTACAGATCAGGGGGCGGGGGGAGGATGCATTAATCATTTAACCCACATCTCCCATAGACATTCAAATATGTTTTAATTAGTGACCAGAAACTGATACTAATCCTTACCAAAAAAAAAAAAGAAACTGATGATACTAAAAAGAACTATTGAGAATTTGACAATGTAAATGCTGAAGTTAAACTAGAGAGTTAGTTTACACCTTCCAAATTGCTATTTGACAGTGCATGCAACTGCATAAGCCCATGACTTGAGATGCTGTTTCATTGCCACATCATCATCAAATGGAGGCATCTTAGTTTGCTGCTGAGTTGCAAGCATCTGATATCTATATGACTCCTGAAACTTCAAAAACCCACTAACATCCTTAACATCAAACCCCAAATCAAGCCCTCCAAGAATCACCTTCATTCCATTCAGCCCTGACTTTTTCCACTTCCTCCTCTTTCTCCTGTCTCTCTTCTCAGTTTCCCTAGTAGATTTCACCATTTCTGAGTTTTTTGGTACCACTCTCCCTTCTTCAAATGCTGATGAAGTTTCACCAAAATTTTTGTTACTCCTTGGGGTCAAATTCTCAACATTCTGAGACTCATGTTGCTGATTCAGAAGGAATAATGGGGTATGGGGTTTCTGCAAGTCTCTCTTGGGAGGCTCTTTGGCATGGATTGAAGGGTCAAGTTGATCAGTCAAAGAAGCTACAGGGTCATGTCTGCAAGTCAAGATGTTGGTGTAGAACCATAGAGAGTCTAGGCTTTGTGTAACCCGTGAACCATCCATGACTATGATGATGAGTAGAAAGCTCAACAGGTCCAAGACTACATATAACATGTGAGTTGGTTTATATAAAAACAAACAATAAACGAAGAAGCTTGTATAATAAATGCAGAAGCTTTTCATTCTTTTGCAGTGTTCCAATTTGGACGTACCCTATTGAAAAAATGGCAAAAGAATGACAAGTGCAACATTCTTGTTGTGTGTTTTTTCAGTGGACCAAACTGCCCTTCTGTCTGAGTTGTGTTTGTGAAGAAACCAAAGGGACAGTTTGGTCTCATCAGGAAACCAACGGCCTCAGACAGTGGGCGCCGAGCGTTACTTTAGCATCATCACTGACCATTGTAAGAGTGCAGTTTCCATATCAAACGGAAATGGACCCTCAGGAGTGTTGTTTCCTGCAGTTAAAGAGAGTAAGAGAGAAACAAACATAAAAATGAAAGAGATTATGAGCTGTATTAAAAAAATTATAAAGCTTTAAGAACTGTTGAGGATCTTGATCCAATCAAAACAAAGAATTATCTAAAATGAGCTAACAAAAAATAAGAGCCGTTTGTGTTTCTTGAGTGTTTTGAACATGGAAGTAAAGTTAGGCATTATACATTTTTATTCTATATTATTATATCTAGCGATAGAGAGTTAATCCGGCGGCTTGAATGGGGGATCGTAACATGATCTGCCCATGGAGGTTTCTTACCCCCCTTCCTCTTCACCCCAGAATGCTCCTCCCCAATGGAAAACATTCGCTCAAGTGTTGAATAACTCATTCGACATTCCCCTCAGTGAATTGCCACGTCCTTGTCGCAAGGGAGATTCGATATGAATAAAGATATCTGAGGATGAGTACCAGAAAGGTCTCTCATACTGTAAAAATAATCTCTATGGGCGTTTGATTCTATCCAAAGGAGATAAGCCAATTAAAGCTAGTGATCTTCATGCGAAGCTTGCACTCCTTTGGAAACCTTTGGGACAATGGAAACTGATTCCCCTTGGAAAAGGTTACTATGAATTCAGTTTCTCTTCCTCAGAAGATCTTCGAAGCGTGTGGGCTGTTGCTGCATGGAATCTTCAGCCAGGAATTTTGAGACTTTCTCAATGGACGCCAGATTTTAACCCATACAAGCAAAAATAGACTCATGTGCAATGCTGGGTGAGAATCCGTGGCTTGCCACAAGACTAGTGGAGGCCTAAATTGTTCTTTGAAATTGCAGCAGGTATTGGAACCCCTATTTCACTTGATGATGCAACAAAGAATAGGGTCTTTGGCCACTTTGCGCGAATCTTGGTGGATGTGGACCTATTTGGTATGCTGCATGATGAGATCTTGGTAGAAAGAAACGAATTTACATTTTATGTGGGAGTGGATTATGAGAAATTGCTATACTTCTGTTCTCATTGCGAGGCAATCGGGTACTCTTTAGCTGCCTGCAAAAAGAAAAATCCTATTGATTAGCAGGTAAAAGAGCTTAAGAACCAGAAAGAAAGGATTGCACAAGTCTATGTCCCTAAAGCAAGACAAGATAATCAGATCTTGACAGAATTGGCTGCTTCTGCAAAGAATCTTGATAACCAATTAAGTAGTTCAAGACACTCAACAAGATCATCATAATACTATAAATGATGTTGTTGATGCTAATATTAATAATGGGGCTGTTAACACTTTAGATCATGTGGTATTGCATGAACCTACTCCTTCTGAGCAGGACATAGAGAATAATCGGATGTTGGTGAATTAGTGGATACTGTTTATGATGAATCTATTCATCTGGAATCTCCTTCACATGTCTCAAATACAGCTCAAGATAATGTTGTTATGGCATCGAGTAATGATAATGCAGTCAGCTCCAAATCTCACTTGGGTGTTGATGTTGGAGCTGATTTTCATACTGAGGTAATTGATCAATCTCTTACTGTTAGTGGTCATGATGTTGCTACTCCTGATATTCCTTATGTAGTTCAAGAGGATATTAGGATAGTCTCTAAATTCTGGGGGGATGGCAATGAGGATGACAATCCTGTTAATCATATAGTTGAAATAGAAAAGGATTTCACTCCTGTGTTAACTAAATCTCAGAAGAGGAAACTCAAAAAGAGTAAACGAACTCAGCAAGATCGACATGCCTTTGCCAGGGCAGGACCTAGACACTTTGCTTAATGAAAGTCTTATTTTGGAATGCTAGAGGTCTAGGAAATTTAGAAACTAGACTTCTCTTAAATAAATTCTGTACTAAAATAAACCAAATTTCCTTTTCCTATTTGAGCCTTGGATTTCTTTAGACCAATTCCCTATGAATTTTTGGAGAAATTTGAGAATGAAGCCATTTTTGTTAAATGACAGAAATCAGCATATTCCTAACCTGTGGGGAATTTGTGGTGACTGTTACACTCCATCTATTATTTCTGCATCTTGTCAACAGATTTCTTTTTCCATTAGCATTGATGGCATGAATGTCTTTATATCTGCTATCTATGCAAGTACTAATCATATCCTTAGGAGGAATCTCTGGATTGAGTTAGCAAATCTTCAACAAAACAACTCTGGTCCTTGGTGTTTTGTTGGAGATTTTAATGCTATCATTGGTTCTCATGAGAAAAGAGGAGCATGTCTATCTTCAAAGTATTCCTCTGATAAATTTTGTGCTTGGACAGACAGCTGTGTTCTCACTCACTTGCCTACCAAAAGGTCTGAGTTTACATGGTCCAATGGTAGAAAAGGCAGGGCACACATTGAAATGAGATTAGATAGGGCCATTTGCAATGATGATTGGCTTTCTTTTTGGACAAATATTACCTGTTGTACTCTAACCAAAATGCATTCAGATTACTTCCTAATCATATTGATCCTAAACAAAGGTACTACGTCTTTTCCTTCTCCTTTCAAGTTTTTCAAAATATGGACAGATCACATAGACTGTCATAGGCTAGTCTCTGAGGTATGACAGAGACCTGTGATAGGCTGCCCAATGTACATCCTTATGCAGAAGTTGAAAGCTTTGAAATTAGAGCTTAAGGTATGGAATAGAGATGTTTTTGGTAATGTCCAGCAGAATGTAGATACTGCCATGTCTTTGGTTGATTCCATTCAAGAAGAAATCTCTAAAAATGGATACTCGGATGATCTACATGCTCAAGAACTGAATGCTCAGATCAGTTTGGAGGATGCTTTAGCTGCTCAGAAGCAGTTCTAGAAAGAAAAATGCAGAATCAACTGGCATTCTTTTGGGGATTGTAACACAGCATATTTTCACAGAATGGCCAAAATCAGGAACTCTACCAAGCAGATGTCCATGCTAAGGTCAGGTGATTCAATTCTAATAAAGCCTGCTGATATTGAGAGTCATGTAATTGACTATTTCTTCCAGCTATATGCTTCAGACAATGTCTGTTTGGATAATGATTTGATCTCAAAGGTTATCTTTCCTCTTGTCTCTAATGATGACAATTCTATGTTAGTTAAAGTTCTAACTATTGAGGAGGTCAGGTCTGCTGTGTTTGCTATAAATGGTAATGGTGCTCCGGGTCCGGATGGGTTTGGTGGTTGTTTTTTTCAGAAATATTGGGATATTATTGCCTCGGTTGTGTTTAACTCAGTGCTCCAATTCTTCACTCAAGGATGGATACTTCCAAATATGAACTTAAATTTGGTAGTGTTAATTCCCAAATTCTCAGGTGCAAATAGAATAGAAGACTTCAGGCCTATTGCCCTTACCAATTTCCAGTTTAAGATTATAACTAAGATACTTGCTGACAGATTAGCACTCATTGCTCCCAAAGTGGTTTCAATCCAGCAAAGAGGGTTTATCAAGGGAAGACAGATTAGTGACTGTGTTTGTATTGCATCAAAGGCTATCAATATGTTAGATAATAAACAGTTTGGTGGCAACCTAGGAATGAAATTTGATATCAAAAAAGGTTTTGATACCATTGATTGGTCCTTCCTTTTGAAAGTTCTTCAAGCATTTGGTTTCCATTCCACCTATTGTAGCTGGGTTTCAACTATTTTGCAATCTGCCAAGCTTTCATTTCTTGTGAATGGGCACTCTACAAGTTTTTTTTCTTGTAAGAGAGGGGTTAGGCAAGGTGATCCACTTTCCCCCCTTCTATTTTGCTTAGCTGAGGATGTGCTTAGTAGAGGAATCTCTCACCTAGTGCAATCAGGTAAGCTACACTGCATGTCTAGTCCTAGAGGTTTTCGAGTGCCTGGCCATGTCTTTTATGCAGATGATATCATGGTATTTTGCAAAGGGATCAAGAGGAATTTGGTTGCTTTAATGAATCTGTTTCAATCCTATGGTGCAGCCTCAGGGCAAATTTTGAGCCTTGGGAAGTGTAAGTTTTATGCAGGATCCATTCCTCATTCAAGATTTGCTGCAATCATCAATATGCTTGGATTCTCAGTTGGACAAGTTCCTTTTACTTATCTAGGAGTCCTTATATTCAAGGGCAAGCCAAAAAAGTCTCATATCCTACCAATTGCTGACAGAGTTAAATACAAATTGCAAACTTGGAAAGGTTCTATGTTGTCCATAATGGGTAGAGTTCAATTGGTGAATTCCATTATCCATGGTATGCTTCTCTACAGTTTCCACATCTATGCCTAGCCTAAATCTCTTCTAAAGAGCATAGATAAGTGGATTAGAAATTTTATTTGGTCAGGGGACATCTATACTAAGGATTGTTACAGTAGCTTGGCATAAGGTGTGCACCCCCTTTCTTGAAGGTGGACTTGGTATTAGTGTTAACAAATTGAATATGAGAAGAAAAATGAGGGTTTCATTGATAGAGAAAGCTGAAGATACAAAACTTAGGGTTTGGAGCTAAACATAACAAGGCTATATATAGCCAAACAAAGCAAGTAATAAAAGACTATTCTACCCTTAAAGAATAAACATAATATTTCTTAACATCCCCCCTCAAACTCATGATGTTGCTGCAACAAGCATCGAGAGTTTGCCAACTAGAAATTGAAAACGAGAAATAGAATGCGACTTAGTAAAGAAATCTATAATCTGTAAAGTAGAAGGAACAAATGGCAATGTAATGGTGCCGTGCTTGAGGTGATGACTAGTAAAATGACAATCAATCTCAATGTGCTTTGTTCGCTCATGAAACACGGAGTTGTGAGTAATCTGAATAGAAATCTGGTTGTCACAATACATAGGAGTAAGATGAGATAAAGAAACTCCCATATCTGCAAGTAACTAATGAAACCAAACAATCTCTTTGGTAGTAGACGCCATAACATGATACTCTGTTTTCGTGGAAGATTGAGAAACAACAGATTGTTTTTTGCTCTTCTAAGAAATGAGATAATCACCCAAAAAGATACAAAAACCAGTAATAGACTTACGATCAGTGGGGTCACTACCATGATCAGCATAAGAGTAGGCACGCAACACCAAGGATGAGGTGGACGAACATAAGAGACTCTGAAAGACTGTGCCTCGAAGATACCTCAAGATACGAAGAACGGCTGCCCAATGAACTATAGTGGGAGAGGCAACAAACTGGCTAACAATATGAACAGCATATGCCATATCCGGACGAGTGATAGTGAGATAAACCAAGCTGCCAACAATAGTGCGATACAAGGTAGGATCGAATAAAGGGATACCATCAGAAGAAGAGTACTTTGCATTAAGTTCAATTGGAGTATCAACGGTCTTATTATCAGTAAGTCTTGCTCGCTCAAGAATATCTTCTATATATTTTGACTGAGAGAGAAGATAACCTCTAGGTGAGTGAGCCACCTCAATACCCAAGAAATAACGTAAGGAACCCAAGTCCTTCATTTTAAATCGTTTGGCTAATTCTATTTTCAAAGCTGTAATGTCAATATCATCACCAATAATAATCATATTATCGACATAGAAAGAAAGAATGATACTACCTGCAGCAGTACACTTAACAAAGAGAGCAGAATCATGACTACTAGAGACAAATCCAAGGGAACAAATTACACCAGAAAACTTCTCAAACCAAGCTCGAGGTGCTTGTTTGAGACCATATAAGGCTTTTTTGAACTTGCAAACATACCCAGAACCATGAGAAACACCAGGAGGAGGTTTCATATAAACCTCTTCTTGAAGGTCCCCGTTCAAGAAGACATTTTTAATATCTAATTGAGACATATGCCACTGACGAACTGAAGCTACTGCAATAAGGGTACGAATAGTAGTCATTTTTGCTACAAGAGCAAAAGTCTCCTCATAATCCATACCATATTTTTTAGAAAAAGCTTGTGCAACCAACCTAGCTTTGTATCGCTCAATAGACCCATCAGACTTTGTTTTGATTTTATACACCCAGCGACAACCAATCACACTCTTACCAGGAGGTCGAGGAACCAAATCCCAAGTACCTGTCTTATGCAAAGCAAAAACTTCCTCATCCATAGCTTGTTGCCAAAGGGGGTTAAGAATTGCCTCGTGATATGAAGAGAGCTCAGAGAGACAATGAATAGAAGTTAAAAAGGATGTAAAAGACTGAGAATAGCAAGAATAAATAAAATCTGGTAACTTTGTGGACTTACGTATGTGAATGGATTGACGAGGAGGAGGATCCAAAATCTCAGAGGGTGCTTGGGAAACCACAGGAGGAGAATGAGCTTCATGTGTGCAAGAGAGCAAAGTGTCAATAGCTGCAGAATTATCAGTGCAAATATGTCGAGTATCATGAGATAACAAATTATCAGAGTCTTCACAGAAAGGATCCACACGAATAAGATCAGTTTTAGTGAGGGCATAGGTAGTGAAGGGAATAGAAAAGAAAGGTATATACTCAAGAAACACAACATGGCAAGACACATAAAGTTTTTGTGTAATAGGATCAAAACAACAATACCCTTTCTTACCTTCCCCATAACCAAGAAAAACACACATAGCAGAACGAGAGGATAACTTATTACGTTCTACATGAGGACGAAGAACAAAACAAGTACAACCAAAAACCTGAAAGAAAGAATAATCACGAGCAAAACCATATAACTTTTCAAAAGGTAACAAACCTGAGATATGAGAAGAAGGAATAGTATTTATCAAACTCACAGCAGTGAGAACAGTTTCACCCCAGAACTCACTAAGAACTATACTAGACAACAAGAGTGAACGAGCAGTTTCAACAATATGTCTATGTTTTCTCTCTGCAACACTATTTTGCTCAGAAGTGTCAAGAAGTCTGATGAACAATTCCATCTGATGCAAGCAACTCACAAAATTTATGAAAAGTATATTCCCCACCCAAATCACACCTAAAGCACTTAATAATAGCAGAATGTTGAGTTTTAACAAGTGCTCGAAAGGCCTTATAAATCTCAAAGAATTCAGAACGATGTTCTATTAAGTAAACCCAACAATAACGAGTATAATCATCCATAAAAGAAACATAATATCGGGACCCTCCTTTTGTAACAAAAGGAGAAGGTCCCCATACATCAGAATGAATCAAATCAAAAGGAGAATAAGAAACAGAATTACTTCGATTAAAGGGTAAAGCAGAAAATTTTGCCAATTTACATCCACTACAATCAGAAATATCATGAGTTTACAAATTTCCTAAAGCCCCTATGGAAGCCAAAAACCTCAAACGAGAGGCTGACACATGTCCCAAACGAGAATGCCATAAATAAAAATTAGAAGAAGATGGACTCAAACGAAAAGAAGACAAATCAACACTGGTAGTTGCAGTAACTGGCACTTTTAGCTCATCCAAAATATATAATCCCCCCTTCCTATGGCCTGTCCCAATCAGCATCTGAGATTGTAGATCCTGCACATAACAAGAAGAGGAGGAAAAAGTGACTAAGTTACCAAAATCACATAACTGACTAACAGAAGCAAGATTTAAGATAAGTTTCGGAATATTATAAACATTAGATAAAGACAAATTAGGTGTTACAACAGAACCAACACCTGCTAGAGACATAGGAGTGCCATCAGCTGTCAAGACAGAAACAGAAGACGAAGGACATACGGAAGCAAACGATGAAGAATCTGGAGACATATGATGTGAAGCTCCAGAATCTAAAACCCAAACAGAAGGTGGCATACCTGACGAGTTATGAGACAACTGACCTACAGAAGAGGAGGTAGACATAACTTGCTGTTGTAAAGAGAGAAACTTCTGGAATTGCTCAGCTAGAGTACTTGGATCAGCAAAAGGACCTGGGGAAGCGACAGCTGCAGTGTTAGACTGTGGTGGTCTGAATCCGTGTGGTGGTCTGGAACCTTATGGTGGTCTTTGAGCATTAGATTGCGATTGGTTGCTATTTCTCTGTCTCAACTTAGGACAATGAGCCTTCCAATGACCTTTCTACTTGCAGAAACTACACTCATCGAAACTAACCCTTGTGAGGGGCTTATTCTGATTATCAAAGTGAGGCTTAGAATGTGCTGCTAAAATAGACGGAGTAGGCCAACAATTCCCTTCTCAGAGTAAGACTTAACACGTATCTCTTCAGCCAAGAGCTCACTGACAACAGAGTCAACAGATGGAAGTGGAGAACCATGTAAAATAGAACATCTGAGTCCTTCAAAGTCACTACGAAGTGCGGTTAAGAACTGTACTAATCGCTGCTGTTCTCTACGAGTGATATATGGAGCAAAGACCTTTAAATCTGTTAATTCTGTAAGAGCCAAATGATCCCAAAGATCTGACATGGCAGAATAAAAAACTTGAACACTCATATCTCCCTATTAGAGAGCTCGTATGTCATTCTCCAACTGAAACTGTTTGGCAAAATTTTACTGTGTGAAAAGCCTCTGCAAATGATCCCAAACCTCTTTTGCTATTTCATATTTTTCCAATTGTGTACCTATAGAATGCTCAACAGAATTGTTAACCCATGTGATAATCTTTGCATTATTTGCTTCCCAAACATCCAATAAATTTTAATAATCCTGAGCTGTTTGCACAGGTTTCACAGAAGTACCACTAACATATCCCCACATCTTTTTACCCTTAAGAAAATTTCGCATTACATAACTCCAATACGAGTAATTTTTTTCATCCAATCTCACACTCATAGATTGAAGTGAATCGTCACCAGCCATGATTAAACAACAGAGGAAGAATAATAGAAAAGAAACAGTGAAATACACGAATAGTGATTTTCCAGATGAAATGCGAATGACAGCAAAGAGGCAATCAGAGAACGCCCAAAAAAAAAGGAGGGATTGATAGAGAAAGCTGAAGATACAAAACTTAGGGTTTGAAGCTAAACATAACAAGGCTATATATAGCCAAACAAAGTAAGTAATAAAAGACTATTCTACCCTTAAAGAATAAACATAAAATTTCTTAACAATTAGATCTATTAGATCCATGAATGAAGCTGCAATGCTTAAATTATGTTGGGAGATGATCTCCTCACAAAACCAATGGGCTTGCCTAATAAGAGCTAGATTTTTCAGAAACAAGACTGCAATCACATACTATGCTAAGTCCTCAATTTGGCCTTCTCTTTGTGGTTACTTGTAGACATTTTTACACAACATTGCTTGGCAGATTGGGGATGGTTCATCTATCAACTTTTGGAAGGATAAATGGCTTTCCCACTCAATTTTTGACATCCTAGACATACATTTCCATCTTCATGTTGCTGATTTTATTCAGAATAATGCTTTGTCTGTTCCATCCTATATCATCAATAAATCTGCTACACTGTCTTCTGAAATTGCTAAAGTTGATGTCCCTGCGCTCCCATGTGCTGACTATATGGTTTGGCAAGGTTCAGACTCAGGTACTCTTACTCTCAAAGAAGCTTATATATTTATGAATGCTTATTCTGCTGCCTGGACTGGAAAAAGATATTATGGAGTGGTATAATTCCTCCATCTAGATCTTTGCTAGTTTGGAGATTGATACACAATAAACTTCCCACTGATGAGAATTTGAAGATTAGAGGTTGCATTAATGTTTCCATGTGCAGTCTATGTGGCTTTTCAGAAGAAACTTCTCATCATCTATTCTCTGGACTGTGTTTTTGCACGGAAAATATGGAACTGGCTTGGCAGTATCCTACATTGTAATTTGGACTTAACTTCTGTGGCTTCTGTTCTGTCAATCTGTCATAATCACTAGAGTATTCAGCTTAAACACATTGTGACTGCCTTAATTGTTAACTCAGTTTGGGCTATTTGGACAGCTAGGAATAAGAGGAGATTTGATAACACTTGTTTATCAGATTTTGGTACAATTAAAATGATCTCAACAGTTATTTCTTTAACAGGAAATAGATCACCTGGTTATATGTATTCCTCTCCATCAGAAACTTCCATTCTTCAAGCATTTTCAATAACCAGTCATCTAGGTAGGGCTCCTACTATTAAACAAGTAAGTTGGCTCCCTCCCATTTTTGGATGGGTTAAGTGTAATACAGATGGAGCTGCAAGATGTGCTCTCGGGACTGCAGCATGCGGAGGAATTTTTAGGAATTATATGGCTGCCACACTTGGATGTTTTGCTATGAGTATTGGCCTCTCTTGTTCTCTGCAAGCAGAGTTATATGGTGCTATGTTAGCTATTGAAATATCTTTTGTAAGAGGTTGGCATAATCTCTGGTTGGAATGTGATTCCTCCATTGTTGTTTCTGCCTTCAATTCTCATTCTTTGGTGCCTTGGAAACTTCAGGATAGATGGAATAATTGTCTTCTCCTTACTCAGAAAATGAATTTTAGAGTGTCACATATTTATAGAGAATGAAATATATGTGCCAATAAGCTTGCCTCATTTGGAATTCAGTCATCTGGATTTATTTGGTGGGATTTAATCCCTAATTTTATTAGTGAGGATTCATTTCGTAATAGGATGGGTCTTCCAAACTATAGATTTTCCTTATTGTTTTTCACATGGGTTTTGGTCTATGTTGTAACACCCTAAATTTCGTATCTCTTAAACAGTAATTTTGACAGTTAAAGAATTTTACTGTTTAGTAAATTCTAGATACTGTAAAATTATTTTATTTATTCCGTCAGCGTATTTGATCATTTTGAGTGATTCACTCCGTGTCAGGAAAATAAAAATTTTTGGGTCGGGGAAAACTTAACATAATTTAATTTTTACCATTAGGTTTTAATTATTTTACGTGATCTGATTTGATATTTGTGTATTTTCTAATATTTGTGATTTTTGTAAATGATTATGAATTTTTTTACTGTATGTGAGCCCAGGTGGTCCTATGTAGGCCCAGGTGGCCATACGTGGGCCTAGGTGGGTCCCGCAAAGTAAAAATTTTTCTACGCATAAAAAAATTTGTACTGTTTAGACGGAGACAAGAGATCTTACTAAACCTGAATCCAAAAACAGTTTTAGAAATTTTCTTGTTTTGTGTTTGGCACTGTATTTAATTATCGGGCGATAAAAATACAGTAAATATATTCTTTCGTGAGGTTTTTAGTAGATAAAAATAAAAATTATATTGCTTAAGTCAACATTGGTGGTTTGGATATCCACCATTGATTTATTTAACGGTGAAGACTTGATCTTAATTTAATTAACAGTTAAGAAATAAATTTAATAAAGAAGATTGGATAATCACCATTGATTTAATCAAGTGTGAGAATAAACTTAGTTAGCAAGCTTCAATATCAACCGTAGATTTAATCAACAAATGTAAATTTGATTATATAAAGTGACCATTTACAACCATTGGATTTGGAATTGATCAAGGGTGGAGATTTAGTCTTAAAAAGTGAAAAAGACCATTTATGACCATTGGATGAAGAATTAATCAATGGTGGAGATTTGGTCTTAAAAAGTAGTAAAGACTAATTATGACCATTGGATTAAAAGTAACAAGGAGTAATCTTGACTCCTTCATTTTGGAGACACATCTAATGGTTAGAATTTAAAGGAAAAAGATCTAATGGCCTAAATTAAGTCTCCTAAAAATCAAAAACCTAAATCCTAAGATTTCAATTAATCAATGGCTAGAAATGCTCTAGATGGTGACTAATAATGATGACAACTTCATGAATGCATTAGGAAGAGGGGGACGATTTTGGAGAATGCATAGGAAGAAGGAGACAATTTTGAAGTAGCCTTTTTTGGCCGAAAAGAAAAGATGAAGTCAACAATAGTAAGTTGAACTTGATTAGTAACTAATTAATCCTAATTTAGTTAATTTAATGACCTAATTAACAAGCTAAGTAAACTAAATTAAATGTTAAATTGTTATAATTTAATTCTTAATTAGATATCCAAATATTAATTAGAGGTTATAATATATGTAATTATATGTCTAATTAATTAGTTATGTAATTGGATAATTAGTTAAGATTGGTTAGGAAACTAAAACTAATTTAATTAGCTATTTGTTTAGCAAGTAATTAGACTTGAATTAAAACAAATTAAAGTCCCTAAACTCACTTGAAGCCCACGGTTTGCAGCAGCTTGGAAGAGTCATCTACATGGTTCTTGAACCATCCATAATAGCCATGCAAGTCAAATTGATGACCTATGCCATGTGCTACTCCATGTGCATCCAATTGGTGATATTTTGAGTCAAGCAAATCCTCTAATTTCACTACCCATTCATGGTAGCAGCCTTCCATAATTCAATCTCACAAATTTCATTTTCTCTCTCATCCAAAAAGCTTTCATCTTTTCTCTCAAAAAAATCCCAAGAACCAAGCAACCATTTTTCCTTCCTTTTTCCTCCATGGTTCGGCCAAGCAACCCATAAGCACCATCACTCACCTATAATTTTCACTCTCATCATTTTCTAAAGCTAAACACCATTCTAAACACTTTTCATTTAAAAAGTTTTCCCAAAGTCCCACTTTAAGTGCTTCAAAATCCCACTTTTACCTTACTTTCCTAGAGGTAAACTTTGGTTTTTATAGTTTAAATTCATGTTTATGATTTTCTAAACCATGTTTGTTCCATGGTTTGTTTAATTTAATCCAACCATAGATCTTGAATCTACATGATATTCTAAGCAACTTTTATGTTGGAGATTTTCTCTAAATCATTCATCTTCATGGACTTTCTTCAAGATCAAAGTTATTGGGTTTTTGAGCCCTTGGTGGTGAAGGACTTGGAAAGAGAAACAAAACAAAGAGTTTTTGAGGATCTTCAAGAGGTAAGAGGGAGATCCATCTCACCAACCAAGTATGGTGGTGAGAGATGGTCTTAAATTTGATGGATGGTGAATCCATGTGAGGATTCCAATCCATGGTCATGTAATAATTTATGTGTGTTTTATGAGCTTTGAGTTATTTGCTTATGCTTGATATGCTTTGTATGATTTTATGGTTTTGATGGTATGCTTATACTATGCATGATGATAATATGACATGCTTTTGATATATATATATGATGTGTATGTATGTGTATGCCATGATTTGATGATGGAAAGAAAATTAATTTTTGGTCCCAATGGCCAAGGAAAGACTACGGTTTTGATGCCCTTGATTAGGGTTCATATTAAAAATTTTCAAGAATAAGGGAATTAATTTTTGATTCCTAGAAACATGGTGAATATCGGTTAAAACACCTCAAGATAGGTGTTCATAAATGAATATTTTCATGAATGATGAAAATGGATGTTTAGAAAAACAAGAAAATTAAACAAAGAGTTTATTTTTCAAAGAGTACAAGAACATGGTTCTTGAGGAATTTTTATTGATTTATTTTGTGTAAAAAGTTTCTAAGTGTTTTACAAAACATGAGATTTAAATGAAAATAGTAATGATGATTTTAAGAATTTGTAAAGAAAGTGAAAAAGGATTTGCAAAGAAAGTGAAAAAAAGAATTTGCAAAGAAAATAAAAATGAATTTGAACAAATGGGTTTGATTTTATAACCATAAGTCCTTCGATTTTGAAAATAAAATTTTAATGGTTTTGTTTGTGTAAAACCATATCAATTTAGAAGGAAAAATATTTGATGGTTTCAATAGTCATGTCCACGTTTTTGAAGGCTTGTAATGCCTTGATTTTTATGAACAAAGTGATTTTCAAAGTGGAAACATAACTTGATTTAATACAAGAATTTGAAAAGAGAATCAGAGCATTTTAATCACTTGAGAAATTAAGTTTTTGTAAACACGAATGTTTTGAACTTCAATTTATTTTGAAGAAGGTTGCGTTTGGAAATGATTTGGGAAAAATGAAGAATATATAGTGGTATTATGAAAATCTACAAACGTATAACTTATTTTTGAGTTTTGAAAGACGTTAGAAAATGTTAAGTTTTGAAACGTTGATTTATATCAATGGAAAAGTGATTTTGTGAATTATATTTTGAAAAAGATTTCTTGAGTAAAGAAATGTGGAAAAAGATTTTCTTGAGTAAAGAAAATGTGTTAAATAAAGTATAAAGTCATATTATTTTGAGGAAAATTGAAATGGAATTTTTGAAGAAATGAGAAATATTTTCTATAATAGAATTGTGGTGAAAAATAATTATTTACGTATCTTAAAAATGTAATTTTTAAAGTACGTGATTTGAAATATAGTAAAATATTTTCAAGTGTTTAGAAATACAATAAAATATTTTTATACGATTTGAAATATGATAAAATATTACTACGCGATTGGAGATGCGTTGAAACATTTTTAAGTGATTTGAATTACGTTTAAATATTTTACGTAATTTGAACTACTGTTGAAAAATCACTACGTGATTAAATAATGAGAGAATATTTTTACTTGATTGTGAAAATGACGGAAAATCATTATGTGATTTGAAAAGTGTTTTAAATATTTTAAGAATGATGGAAAATGATTAAACTTAAAAGAATAATTTTTAAGTTACGCGATTTTGAAAATGATGAAAAATCATTACCGATTTGAGAAACGATATTTTTATGCGATTGAGAAAAATGTTAAAAAATTTAATACGTGATTTAAAGGTGCAAAATGGAAGAATTACAAAGATGTGAAAACGAGTAAACGCTTTTGAAATTGTGAAAACGAAATGAAAATTTTGCGTAATTTTGTGAAAACACGATGAAAGAATTTTATAACTATGAAAATGTGATAATATGATTTTTTCGTTGAAAATACAGTAAAGATAAATCTTGTAGAACCAAGATATATGGACTTTGTGTGAGAAAATGACATGTTTTGCCTGCGTGATTGGCATTTGGTGCATTATACATGCATTGGAAAGATATGTCCGTGATTGGATTTTTGGTGCATTATACGTGCATTGAAAAAAATATGCATTGAAGCATATGATTACATTGAACAAATGAAATTGAAAAGATTTGGCCCTTTGGGGGACTTACACCGATATATTCGCGTATTGTATGTTATGCATTGAAGCATATTGAACAAATGAAATTGAAAAGATTTCTTTGGGGTTGGACTTGAGGATATATTGGCATTGTATAAAATATAGCTAATAGCTATTATAGCCCTTGTGGTTGAAGAGGGAACGAGAATTGAATGATGGATTCCTCCATTGTTGTTGTGCCACTTTCATCCATTCTCCTTAACGATTTGACAAGCCGATTCTTTTTGGAAATTGTCTTTGGGTTAAGGCCGACAATTAACTTGAGCATTCTTCTCGAAATTGTGAAAACCTCCATGGAGTTTGTTTTTGATTCGAGTCTTGTGCATATGCATAAATCGAGCATTTATATCGTATGATATATTAATTGAGGA
Source organism: Ormosia semicastrata (assembly GCA_029884595.1). NCBI lineage: Eukaryota > Viridiplantae > Streptophyta > Magnoliopsida > Fabales > Fabaceae > Ormosia > Ormosia semicastrata. The sequence continues at coordinate 907,001 of JAQQTO010000043.1, forward strand.
ATGTTTTGACAATTGTTTTGAGTACTTGGATGATGATTGAACCGATAAACGATTAGATGATGATAGTTGATTAACGATAGCATGATTATGGTATGATCTTTCTCGTATGATATTGTTGTTTGTGTTATCTAGAGTAAGGTGATCTCACCTCTTTGTTATACATTGTTAAAATTATACAAGAGATGGAATGAGTTGTCTTAGACATTATAAGATACTCGAGATTGATGGAAACATTGAAAAGTTGGTCGTCTTTGTAGACAAGGAGTAAAGTTCGATGCATCAAGTTGATACAAAAGAAGGAACGAGTATGTTAAGATTTAATGTTAGTGTTGTGGGTTATTAAGTCCCGTCATGGGGTTTGCTCTTGTTTAAAAAAAAATAAGTCTATTAATTTTATATTTCTCTTTAAATTGTGATATTAATTTGGTGTCAATATTGCATAATGAATAATTGAAATATGATTTTCAATATTACCTAATATCTTCAAGAATTTACGTTTCAGTAAAGAAGAAATTTTGAAACCCATCTTTTATAACTCAAACTTTGTGCGAACTTATTTTCAGATTATGAGTCGGGAATCGAAAATGTGATGCCCTAAGGAGAGTGTTACATATGTCCCCCCATGACCTTTTTGTATTCTTTATTCTTTTTCTTTTCTAATAATATAATGGTGTGCTGCAGGTGATTGGTAAAGTCTTAGGTGCCAACCTAGCTGGGATCTCTGGTTTTATTGTGATGCCTTTGCACTCCATACTTTTATAAATAAATAAAAATTATTATATCTAGCAAAGGTAAAGTCAATGAAAAATTAAATTTGTATATCTAAAATATAATATATGGGTGGATACTATATCTTGACCTGAGTATAGTTAGATATTGTCATATATTGTATGTAAAATATATAAAGTTAAATGTATTATATGAATATGTGAATAAAGTATAATCTAAGTGTTATATTGTGAATGTTCAAATAATAAATCTCTTAATTAATTACCTACACGTTTTAGCCGGAATTGAAAATTTGTTCAAGATGACTATTTGAAAAGCTTTTATCCATTAGGATCCTGTCATTTTTTGTTTTCAACTACGGAGGCTGCAGTTCTTAGTCCAACCAGTGAAAGTAGTTAAGTTATATTTCTCATCAATATTTTCTGATATGAATATAATAACACATTTTTCATAGTTTAGATTTCACGCGGTTTTAACAAAACTGAAGAGGATCTGTTTACGCTTTTATTGCATAAGCCAACTGTATAATTTGTAAAATATATATTGATAGTATGTACCAAAAAGAAACATATATTGATAATGGATTGTTTAGGTTCTAAGCAACCTATCATGGTAAAACATCCACAATCAAGATTCAACCCAATTCGGGCTAACACAGCCAACTCGGGCAATGACTGTGAGTCTGTCAGTGTCGTTACAAGTTACAACCTTAAATCCATAAGCTCCACTGCTATGAAAGAGTACCCTAATAACCAAGGTATAAATAAGGGTCCACACCTTTATGGATGATAATTTCCCTCAACATTCATATCGAGTTTTTTTTTCCCTCACCTATACTAATTTTGGCGTTAGAGTCTTTTTTTTAAGTCTCCACTGACAATACTCAAATCTCAGGCGAAGGAACAACTCCAGCAAAAACAAAAATATGGATATAGCTGTAGCACTGGATTGAAAAAAACTGTAATTTGAGGAGACCACACAATAAAACGTCAGTTAAAGCTTACCAAGCGAAAAGCCTTTAACACGACTAGAATGACCAAAAGTACTTGAGTTGGACATCTGAGTAAACTCTAATTTTCTTCGTTTCGTCTAAATGTATAAGTATCACCATTTTAATACTCCAAAAAGATTTTTTAATTTAGTATCTCAATAATTTAAAGTGTTATTATTTTGGTCCTTTTGTTTCTTTCATTAGAAGGCTTAGTATGACAAGTATATAACGGGTCATGTCAATGTCCAAATAAGTAACCAGATTAATTCTTTTGATAATTCAATTAGAATCCACACATAATAAAAGTTTCAATTGAAAAATACAATATTTAAAGTTTTTTAAAAATTATATACGTAATTATATTATGATTCCTTTAATCATCTATTAACACCACCACTTATAAATGGGCTCAAGCATTCATTGTGTCAATCTCTTGTCTATAATGAATCAAGATCTCTACTTTACAAGGAGGGTTTTTCAATTGATTGAAAACAAAATACAACACGTATAATGACCACTTGAAAATATATCATTTAAGAATAAGAAAGAAATTAATCTAACCTTAACTTATTACCAAAAATTTCACCCTTTCACCCAAGTAAAATAAAAATTAGTTACTCATAGACAAGAAGAAAGAAAGAGAGAAGAAGAAGACATGATCTTGATATCTAACACTAAGACTTGATATCTAACACCAAGACTCCCTAAATGATCAGTCAAGGCTCCCTTTTATAGAGGATTAGGGATACAAAATGACAAGGAGGTTGAGTTATGAGTGAGTGGATGAGTGGAAAATGAGTAAAAAATGTCAAATGACTTTTGATGAGTGAAAAATTATGGAGATTCTTTGTCTTTAAAATCATTCAGCTCTGAAGTCATTGAATGTGTCATAATCTCACCAAGTGGTCTTCATGAAAGTTGTAGGACTGGATCTTAACTTTCAAATGCCGCTAGAAACACCTCAAAAGGCGACCTATAACCTGAAATATGGCCTAATTACTGCACAATGTTCAAGCCCAATTACAGCTCATCTGTTCTGACTTCCAAGCCCAATATGACCTTCAAGGAGTCCGATTTAAGTTTTGTGTTCTCATGAAAGTTGTAGATATGGGTCTTAACTTGCAGATACCAAACTTTCAGCCCAATCCAAATCTTACAGCCCGAGTTATAATTTGATTACTGCATACTATTCAGGTTCCAATCGCAAAACTCGTATTCTGACTTCCAAGCCCAATTAGTTCCATTATATGTCCGTATTTGACCTCGAGCTCTCATGAAAGTTATAGAGATTTCTCTTATCTTTCCAATAAGGTAAAATACACAATTTTCAGACATTTGGAACTAAAGATATGGCCAAAATACAGAAACAATGTAAGACGTAAGTCATGTTGAAAAAAATTAATTAAGTCCAATTTGAGTCCAAACTTACAAAACATAACCAAATTCAATTAATTAAGTATATGGAGAGTGTAAATGTCTAAAAATGAGGGTTTATTAATGTATAAAATATGTGATTATCATAGACTTATGTATTACTTCAAGCCTTCGCTAAGGCTAATGATGTATATGTACTTTGATGCATTATGGTATAAATATTTTATTTTCGCATTTCATATGACTCTCTATAGTGTTTCCAACGAACATTATGGATGTAAGTATATGATTAGTATGCATGTAGTGACATTGTAATGCTAAGCATCTCCTTGTATGACGTATATACTGAGCTACTGGTATTAGGATGTTACATATCATATTGTTGTCCGAGATATATAGTAGGTTATGCCTATACAAATTTGTATATCGGGCCCGTTCAATTTGAGTGTAACTCTATCTGGAATTGAGATCTGTGTTATGGTTTTACCGTGATATCTTGATGAAAGTCCGTGATCCAGCTTGGGTGTCCTTTTGAAATGTCGTGCGTCGTTTCAATTCCAAACATTCTGAGCATTGTCCTTTCAACTGCTTTTGTTCAGAAACAGTATGTCACATGGTTGAAGAATAGTGAAAGCTACCATTTGGGATTTGTAACGTTATGATTAATTTGTTGTTTTCAAATTTTGAAAATGACGTGGAAGAGACGCTTCTACTGTTTAAATCTAAGGTACTCTCCTTTTCACCCATTTTTCTTTATGAAAACACCATTTAGTGAGGGAAAATGTCAAAGAATGGTAGTGAGGACACAGTATAAAATAATGGCGTGTTTGTAGAGGTTCTTAGTGCTCCGTCATCCCCACCACCTCAGTCACAATGGAGGCGATAAGCTCACGGTGGGAATTCTGATGGTGGTTTGAGTTCGTTAACTAGGATGGGGATCTTGGAGGCAATCTGGAAAGCAAATTATGCTAGAGAACTGGCAAGGCAAGGACCAACCTATCCGCTATCCAAACTTATACTAGAATTAGGAAACTTTAGTGAATTGTCTTTTGAATCTAACATAAGTGCGGCCTCAATAGGTGGCGTTATGGCTCAAACTTGGAGAACGGCACCATCAAGGCGTTAGGAGCTCATCTTCCCTCGTGATGTCATCCTATATCAATGGGTTGACCGAGGGGTCTTGGGCACTCCTTCAAGTGTTATAAGCACTAGGGACGCGTATGAGCAATAATACTTGCAAATGACCGCGGATGAGCTGAGAGATAGAGAGTACGCCATCTGCCATCTGCTCGAGAAAGAAAGAGTATGCTTTATGCAGACAGAAGGCAGTCACTTCATTTATATGTACGAGCCACTCTTCACAAGGATCAGTGTCCGGCTTCCATTCACTGAGTTCAAAATCAAGGTTCTCAATCGTCTACGTGTGGCTCTAACCCAACTCCACTCAAACGTATAAGGGTTCATCTGGGCTTTCGAACTCGTGCGTCGGGTTTTCTAGTGGCCATATTCTATCATATCCTTCTTCTTCCTTTTCACCTGGTTCTCACCCTCCGAGAATAGTCATCATAAAGGATGGGTCACTTTGCGAGCTCAGGCCGGATGCAAAGTGTTCAAGCTATATAAAGAGTCCTTAAAAAACTTTAAGAATGACTACTTCAAAATTGAGAGGGCTCCGTGTAATATCCTCCTTCCAACTAATTTCTATGGATATTTTAGGGGTTTGTAGATACTAAAATGTACTATATAGAAATTAATTTATTATGTTATTTTATCTATTATTGGTTAGTTATTAGTCACTAATGTTAAAAGAGTATAGAAAACTACATAGATGTGAAAAATGTAGATCAAAATGCTCAGGAGAAGTGTCTAAATTTATCAGTTGCAAAATCATAATCTTAGGAGTTTTACTAAGGGCATTTATGTCCAATAAAATTTAGAAAACCCTAATTAAATAAACAAGCTAGATACTATACTCATTTGATTACTCCAACTATCTAATTAGGATAAATTAATAAAATAGTCTTCATCCAATAGGAGTGAGACATCATAGGTCACACTTAGCTTAATTTAATTGGCGGGTTGAAACACTAATCAACTTATGATTGGTTGATTAAGTGACTAATAGAAACTAGCCAAATAGTAAACACTAGTCTTAACTTGATTGGTTAATGATTAACCAATAGTAAGAAGACACAAATTCTAAGGCGATTGACTAATGGATTACACTAGTTTCAATGTGATTGGTTAATAAGGAGTAGTCAATGAGAGTTAGACAACTCAAAAGACACTAGTTTTAATGTGATTAGTTAGTAAGGAGTAGTCAATGTGAGTTAGACAACCTAGTGTGATTAACCAATAGATATTAGATAACATACTAGACAGAAGTACTAAATTGATTGGTTAGTGATTAACCAATAGGAATTTGACATTATGCAAGACATGAGTTTAAAAATGATTAGTTTTTAGAAACACTAGGTTATTTCTTATTGGTAGATTGAAGACATTAAACCTATTCTAATTGGTTGATGAAGTGGCCAATGAAGATTAGTCATCATAGAAACTCTTAACTAGATGTCCTAACTAGAAGTTAGATTAGTTTGGTTAGTTAAACTTGTTAATTAGAAGAAAATAATTAAAAAATGACTAACCAATGAGAATAAGACACTAATCTAAACACTAGTCCTTCTATGATTGGTTACTAAAAATATTAGGTAAAATTTTATTGGTGGAGAACTAAATCAAATTAATTAACATTTAAGTCACTTAGTTATGCAAAATATCTTGTAAGATTAAAATCTTAACTAATGAGAACCTAGACACCTAGTTAGCCATTAGTTAGGTAAGATTTGATTGATTAAGTTACACATGAGTTAAATTTAATTAGTCAAAATAATAAAATAATAAAAAAAATAAGAAGATGAGGAAGATAAAATCACAAGTGAGAAATTAACTCTCCAAGAACTTAGAGATGATTGATAGGAAATATATATATAGAGTTCTTGGAAAGATGAACTTGATTGCTAGCCAGCAAATCCTCATACGTTTTTGTGGTGCTTTTGTAGTATCGAACATTTTTTATTGAAATTATTTTGTAGTCTTAAACAGTAATGACAATTAGCAAGCAAGATTAGATGATATGCTAGATTATTCTTTGATTCATAAAGCACCCAATCCTGTAATCTGGCCCCAACATCACATCATTTCCCAAAAAAGAAGACTTTTGGGTTCGATTCATTGCATTCCTTGCTATTTGTATTAGTTGATTGTCTGTATATGAAGTACGGTTACTTCACTGTACTCCATAATATCTCTTATACTTATGTTGAATATATACTTATATTTATATTAGATATTTATATATTTAATAAATATTAATTTAATTTTTTAACAAATATCTATATTTCCATACTATACTCATTTTATATTAGATATTTATTTCCGTATGCGATACCTTTTGTGGCTGTTAGATGTTTGGCAAATTATTAAGAATTATCCGCTTGACTTCGCGGGGCATGCGATGTGACCTTTCACTAGAGCTGTGTAACCATATAGAAAAAAGAAACTAGCGAGAGAAGGATAGATTTGAAGCCAACAGCGTAACCATGGACTACCTTGCACTTCTTCTGCTAATTTCCTTTGTGTCGGCAACCATTTATGTCCTTATCTCCACCAGCTTAGGCATCAAGACACCCAAATCCACCAAACATCCCCCAGGGCCTCGCCCTTTTCCCATCATGGGAAACATCTTGGAACTTGGCAGCCAGCCTCACCAGGCACTTACTAAGCTTTCTCAAACTTATGGACCTGTAATGAGTCTGAAGCTTGGTAACACAACCACCATAGTCATTTCCTCTCCTCAATTAGCCAAAGAAGTACTCCATAAAAATGACCAAATCTTCTCTAACAGGACAGTCCCTGATACTCTCCGAGCACTTGACCACCACTTACTTTCAGTGGCATGGATGCCACCATCAGCTCAGTGGAGGACCCTTAGAAGAGCTTGTGCTACCAAAGTGTTCTCTTCTCAACAGCTTGATTCAACACAAGTTCTTCGTCAAAGGAAGGTACAAGAATTGCTGGATTATGTCAAGGAAAGCTGCAAGAAAGGTGAAGCTTTGGATATTGGTGAGGCTTCCTTTACAACCGTGCTTAATTCCATGTCAAACACTTTCTTCTCTATGGATTTGGCTCATTACACTTCTGATAAGTCTCAAGAGTTCAAGGACATAATTTGGGGTATCATGGAAGAAGCTGGAAGGCCTAATGTTGTGGACTTTTTCCCAATCTTTCGCCTGCTTGATCCACAAGGTGCGCGTGCAAGAATGAACAGTTATTTTGGAAAGTTAATTGCTTTTTTTGATGGTCTTGTAGAAGAAAGATTGAACTTAATAGCTTCGAAATTGGAATCCAAGGCGTGCAAGGACGTGTTAGATTCTGTACTGCAACTCATGCTGGAAGACAATTCGCAAGTGAGCCGTCCTCATGTATTGCATTTGTTTCTGGTGAGTATTTTGGCTGCCAACATTGAGGTTTCTTTTCTACACCCAATGAATAAATAAATAAATAATCAAGTTGATATACCTTACATCATGAGAAAAAAATACTTATAAATTTATATAAAGTATAAAGGCAATATGTATACATACAACAGGATATCTCAATTATTGTAAAAGGGACTACAGATGAATAGAAAAAACAAATATAAGAATCTAACAAATGTTATCTGAGCCATTGATATTTAAAAAAAAATTTATGAAGAGACAACGAACGACAAAAAAAGAAATGAAAGGTAATGATGATGTATTGTTGAATTACTATTATCTATGCATGTATCAGTAATGTATTGTGAAGGAAAATGTTTGTCATATATCACTTTTAAGTTATATTTCTTCAAATTATTTTATGTGATAAAATTAGAGTGAAGTTATATAAAAAATAAGGTAGGATTAGATATGATAAAAATTGTATAGATGTGAGATGATGTAATTATAAATATATGTAATTAATATTACTCTTTGTGAAAGTAATATAGTCATGAATAATTTTAATTATATTTATTTTCACTAATATTACTTTATATCTGTATAATTTTTACTATTTGATTATATACGAGCCTATCTTATTTTCTGCACATCTCTATTTTTAATTTTAACATATAAATAAATGTGAGAAATACATATCACTTGATGTGCATCTAGCTTTTTTCTATAGTCGTCACTTACCAAACACTTGAAGGTGCTGAATTCCTAATACATCTCAAATGGTGCATATGATAACTATTACCATCAACTTAGCATGAAAAGATAAAAGTTGATTTTGAGGATCCGTGAAAGTAACAGGCTAGCGTTGGCTTCATCAGTTCATGTTACCTTTGTTTTAACCAACAAGTTGCCTAATTGACTATAATAGAGTTACAACATTTATTTCTTCTCTTTAAAGGAACACAAACTTCTTTCTCAATTTTGTCAATAAATTTTATAGATATTTCATATTACATGTTTTCATCTATTGATCATATCAGGATTTATTTGTGGCTGGAATAGACACAACATCAAGCACGATAGAATGGGCAATGGCAGAGTTACTACGTAACCCTGAAAATCTAGAAAATGTTAGAAAAGAGCTTCAACAGGTCCTTGGCAGAGGTGAACAACTTGAAGAATCACATATCTCAAAGCTTCCTTTCCTACGAGCAGTGGTGAAGGAAACTTTCCGCTTGCACCCACCCGTCCCATTGTTAGTGCCACACAAGTCAGAAGATGATGTTGAACTATGTGGCTTCATGGTGCCTAAAAACGCACAAGTTCTGGTTAATGTATGGGCCATGGGGAGAGATTCAAGTATTTGGACAAACCCAAATCAATTTATGCCTGAAAGATTCTTGGAGAGTGAGATTGATTTTAAAGGCCAGGATTTTGAGCTGATTCCCTTTGGAGCTGGAAGAAGGATCTGCCCTGGATTGCCATTGGCTTCTAGGACTGTGCACATTGTGTTGGCATCTCTTCTATGTGGCTATGATTGGAAGCTCGCTGATGGGCTAAAGGCAGAGGACATTGACATGTCTGAGAAATATGGGATTACCTTACATAAGGCTCAACCTCTCAAAGTTATTCCCATCCATGCATAATAATGAGGAAGATTATATTTAAACTCTCAAATTCACATGCAAGTAAATGGAAAATATTCTAGTGTCATTGTTAAAGGAAATAGGAATCTTCTAACTTTTGAACTAGCAAAATTGGTCTTACCCAGACCATATTTGGGTTGAAGAAGTTTGGCTCTTTTAAAATTCCTGGTCATCTTTTAAAATTTGAAGGCTGAACTCCCAAACATAATCATATGGGTCTGACAATTGGACCGTCACATATATTTCTTTCAATAATGTTTCTTATGCATATTTATACTTACATTACTTTTATATTTATATAATTTTTATTAACTAATTATAATTAATTTTATCTTATTTTTTACATACTTATATTTTAATTATGTGAAGTGATATGTACCATATTATATGCACTAAACTTTTCTCTATATCTTGCATTGCTAAGTCATGGTTTGTGAAAGCAATAATAATGTCTATGTATTCCTACCAAGTATAAAATGGTTGAAAATATTGGTCAATCATCAGACTTTTTAGCATATCTTTTGCACGCTCCAGCAATTGCAATATTTTTAGTATTTTCCATCATTTTTCATCACATTATTTTTTCTATTCACCTGGCCTGAATGATAATTTTAAGAATTAAATGGACACCATATAAATTTTAATTATAGAATTATGGTTATTTTTGTAATAAAATAACTATTTTTAAGAGGATCTACACCATGGACAAAAGCAACTTATTTTTTTTTCTCGACTCTATGATTCAAATTCAGCTAAAGATACACTGGGAGGAAAAAAACGCAAAGTTTTACTGCTATGTTAATTAACATATTCCCATAATTTTTGGTTCACACTCCACAGATGTTGTACAATGCTCCACACGTACGTTTTATACTTTCATATAGTTTTCAAGATATATAGTAAGTCCAACAAATTTGATTTGTCTCATTACGTGAAGTGTGCTTTCGAAGGTTAGCTGTATTTGTTGGACTGAAACCAGATTGGTTTTTCATTGATAAACACACATACACTTATTAGCAGCCAACCATAAACTCTGGGTCCTTGCCATGATAAAATAACCTTAAATATCGGATTGGTACTGTTTAGTATTGGGATTTCGGTCTTGATGAGTCAAGCTCACTGACAGACTCGATAGTGACCTCCTATAAGAAACAAATAAAATGTCTCTTATTGAGAGACCTTTAGGGGATATTAAGGAGAGTCAACCCTTGAGGAGGAAGGTGTTGGAAATCTTCCTCCCCACAAGGTGAAATGACCTCCTTGCCCTCATGGTCTGATAATGTCTATGTATCTCCTCTTCATATAAATAGGATACTTTAACTTCATGGTGATGATATTCTCCTTGTTGAATCTACTACTACAATCCTAGTTAACTTGAGCGTTAGAGTGTCTTTGCAGATACCAAACTCCCTGTTTCCATACTCAATGGAGTTGTTGGGTGGAGATGTTGGTGTATGTCCTAGAGGTTGATACATTTGTTTGTATTTACATACATTCTATTATGCTATTTTAATATATACGAGACATTTCATTTATTGTGTTCTTTTTAATAAACATAATAAAGTCTTTACAATAGTAAGTTTGATGCCATAGGACATCAAGTGGTTGACTTGATCGTGAGATCCTATTGGATAAAATTAGAACACTATTTTTAAATGTCCCTAGTCAAGTATTATTGTAATTAGGACAACAATAACTCATTGAGACTAGTATGTGCATAGACTGATGACCACATCTCACGGGTCATGGATATGAGATATTAAGTCTTCACATGGGTACATATTAGAGTAATGATGTACTGAACTGATCCGCCATGAGAACGCTACATGAATCGTTACGTGAATGTCATAAGCGATTCTCATAGTGACAATGGTGTCTGTGGTCCTTTGACCTGAAATCACTACGATTCCTACATGAGGAGTTGTGTGTTTTAATGTCATCAAATTTCATCTGTAACAAGGTGATTATAAAGTTGGTTATTGGACATACCGCGAATCATGCAGAGGGATGTGAGTGACCTAGATGGAATTTGTTACTCCTACATAACAGGAGCGATATCTTCGAGCCCCTTGATTGAGTGAAACTATGAAATGTATGGTCATGCTCAAATGAGTTAATATGAGATATTGATTTCATTTGTTGTTACAAAGTCTACTCGAATATCAGGAAACGAATGATTGGACTATACAAGGGTGACGCATTCCATGCCTTGTGTTCAGTCTAGATATCTTGACAAAGGAACTAAACGACGCAGAAACATTGGTCACAGAAAGGTTATGTCAAATCACTGACATTCTTATTACTTGGGTAGTAGCGATGTGTTGCTAGATATCGCTCACTGCTTGTAATATTAAAATGAGATTTTAATATTACTACCAACGTAATGAGAACCTGTAGGGTCACACACATAGAGCAGACTAAAATTGGAGTAATAAATCTAAGTTGGACTCGGATTCAAATATGGGCCAGACTAATAACAGATGAGTCTAAGGTTGCACAGCTTACCTTGTTGCTGCTCACACTCACTTAAGGCAGTCACTATTATAAACAGTACTTCTAAGGGGCTGCTAAGACAGATATATTACAGAACCCTAGCCGCACCTACAAAAAAGTGAGTGAGTGAGCGACATGTTTCTTCTCTTCTCTTCGTAGCTAGCACTGTGTGAGAGACGTGAGGCTCCTCTTTGCGGACGTTGGACATTCGTGAGTCTGTTCGTGTGGATACCACAGAGACATCATTGCTATTACGGTGTTGGTGATTCACATCACTTCCTTTTGATATCGCTTCAAGAGGTAAATATTTTAAAACTCAGATTATGACTTTTCGAATGGATCCTTGGTGAGAATCTTATTTTTTCGCTGCGTGATGTATCCGCAATTTCCAACAGGATATTCACATTCCAAGGAGCCCAATACTTCCATAAGTTCAAGACAGAACATTGGCGCCATCTGTGGGAAGCGAGTAAACTGCTAACCCCACCTCCTCAACCATTGCTAACACGTGCAAAGGAAATGTAAACCGGGACTAGCATCGAGATGGTGCTGAAGCCTCCATCGTCGCAAGCCAAGCTCCAAGAGGACAGTAACCCACTATTCTCCTGTGTTTGATAGTGGAAAAAGTGCAGCATGAGAATTAGGAGCCTCAACCCCACCTAGAACCTCAACCCATCCTCAACCTAGCACAACTAGCACCAGGAGTTGGTGCTTCAGCTTGTCAACCACCAACCAACCAAGCACTTTTCGACCTGCACACAAAGTAGCAATAGCAAATCTCTAAGCTCATGCAAATGATGTCATAGGAACAAGTAGCAGATAACCATATAGTTGGGGTCCGTATAGAGCGTAACCCCTCGGTTGACACGCAACTGGTAGGGGATCGTGAACCGCAAGCAGAGCATGAGCCTTCCGCGGCCTCAGACCCCTCTCACTTTCAAGGGGGCCTCTATAGGTTCAACCACCCGTTCTCTGACTTCATTGTTGGAGTGTCTTTTCCCCAGGGCTTCAAGCCCCCAGTAATCGAGGCATACGATGGTTCTACAAACTCTAGTAATGCCTGCGCCATGTTTGGTTTTTTTATCTAATCTAATTTTGTGCATGTTTTGCTAAAGACACGACGAAGGGTTCAAATTATATATATATATATATAACCATAGCCCAAAACTAGGATTTAGGTTTTGAGCCACCTAAAAAAATAGTATTTAATTTAGGTGGTATGCATGAATCAGTTACAAATAGTAGTTCAGACTGCCAATATTACAGCACCAGATGGCCAGGATATGAATTGGAAACAACCTAACCAAAATTTAATCTATCAGCTATAATGTCACAAAGTCACTAAAATTAAATATAATGAGATATAATAATTTCTATTTTTATAAGAAATATATATAAAAATTAGGCTATTATTAGGGCTTGTCCTCCCATTTAATTGGTTGGTTTTTTATTTTTTATTTTTTAATATGGTATAATGGTTGTTCCTGTCTTTGAAACATCTTTGTTTTTTTTGTTACATTGTCTTTGAATATGTCTATGGAAAAGATAATGATTTTTGCTCTAGACCGAGTCATGGATCCATGGATCAAGAGCAGTTCGGCTCACCAGAATGGGACCTAGATATTACTGCGCGCTAGTATCTGCCTATTTGCAAGGCATAAATCACTCAGATTCCCTTGAGAGATATGAATGCTAATCAGATCCCATATAAATAGAGGATTGATTACAGGGAATAACGATCTTTCAAAGTTGGCTCAACAACATTCAATTCAAATTAAATGCTATAATTCTTCACACTCTAAAATGTTCCTATAAATACCCTGCAAGGTAAAAAAGTACACAACCTTCGTTGCACACGATCTAATTTGAGCGTTTGAGTGCCTTTTGCAAGTATCCACCCCCACCAATGCTGTTGATGCTATGCCATGGAGGTTTCCACCATCTGCTACCTACTCAGGAAATCCTCAGAACCTCGTTCTGAACATTGGTGTGGTCTATAGGAAAAGATAAACTTTTATTCCCATCATCATCATAGTTAACATGAGGAGAAGACAAGCCTCAACTAATCAGAATTGTGCTTCTATTGTGCAAAATCCACCATCTTCAAACCGTCATCCAGCATCCTTCCCTACTCATGAACTAGTTTTGGAACTGGTTATAGCTCAACCGAAATCTAGGTAGGATGGGCTGGAGACTTCTTTCACTAGAGAAAATCTCCCCCCTCCTCCCCCGTGAGTTTCAGTGAGACAACATCTCAGTCCACAAAGAGCACCTTCTAGGGATGTTTGATAGCGAGTATTAGCGCTATAACGCCTTGGAGATCGAGTAGAGAATGAAGAAGTTCAATCTCGCCATGTTAAAACTGATCATCAAGAGCTATCTAAAGTAGATTTTCTCTCTTTGGTTAGACCTCAGGATGAAAGAATTCATTATCAAGATGAAAGGATTCATAACCTGGAGAGAGCAGCTAACTAGGACTACGAAGGCAAAAACTAATCTCCGAGAAGGAATCGTGAAAATAGAAGAGACAGAACTCAGGAATATGATCACCATCCAGAAAACTCTAGGATCGCAGATCCTGGTCATAATGTTGAACTTGTCCATGCTAGAGAGCAAGAACATGAAGTAAGGAACTCGATTTCACAAAACCAGCATTTCTCTAACAGACTGATGGCCCACGAGATCCCTAGGTGTTTCAAGTATTCCACTAATATTAAAGCCTATGATGGGATCGCAGACCCTTAAGAGCATTTAGACGCTTATATCTTTGCATTATTATTTGCTGGAGGTGATGACTCTTTCATGTGCTACTCTTTCCCCCTGTTACTGAAGAAAACTTCCTTAAGATAGTTCACCACCTTAACTTCTAAGTCTGTTGTTAACTAGGAAGGCCTATTTTTGAGATTTTTGCTGCAATTCACCACTAGCAAGGTGTAGCCTAAATCCATTTTATATATTTTTCATATTAACCAAAGAAAGGAGGAGTCTCTCAAAGAGTTTATATCCCGGTTCACTAAAGAGATTTTGAACATTTGTGACTAGGATGAAAGGCTCTAATTGTACTACATAAGAGAAAGGCTCCGACCTGAACCACTGTCATTTTTTATTGCCAAGAAAGAGCCCAATACCATGGACGAGTTCTGTGCCCGTGCTGACAAGTATATTAATGCTGAAGACATTCTCTGGGCTAGGAAGTATCTTGAAAAAGGAGAAGATACTAAACCTAAGACTAGGGGACAATCAAACCAACATGGCCAGAATTCAAAACCACCTTTCAAAAGGAAGTATGGGGACTACACTCCTCTCAACAGGTCTCGATCTCAGATCTATCAGGAAGTAATAAACACTGAGCCCTAAGATATTCAAAGACCTTCTCTGTTGAAGAAGCATTCATATAGGGACAAGTCTAATCACTGTGCATGGCACGATGCCCATGGACATAACATGGAGGATTGTATCAACCGTCAAGATGTTATTGAGTCACAGATCTGAGAAGGCTGTCTGGGCCGTTATGTTCACCAATCTCGAAACAACCAGATGGAAGGGCAGAATTACAAAAAGTAGAGTTGTAGCCTATAGAGAAGTCCATCTCCGTCCTACCAGAGAAGATGCTCTCTAGCCAAGAATGATAATCCTTGTGCAGGCACATCTCGGGACACACAAAATTATGACAAGGCACAACCTTGAGATGATAATCATGAATATAACCGTCGTCACGCTGAAGTAACTTGGACAATAAATATATCTCTTGGGGCTTTGCAGGTGGCAGTGATTTTGGAAACACTAGGAAGAAGGCCTTCTAGGCTATGCTAAGCGTAGCATCCCTCCCAAAAGCTAAGTCTAGCAGAAGATCAATAAAAATCCCACTGATTACGTTCTCTGATGAAGATTATGGAAATACCATCCCGGATTACGATGACCTTATGGTCATTACTAGGATAATCACAAATGTTGAGGTTCACAAAATGTTTGTGGATCAGGGGAGCTCGGCTGACATTATGTTCTTAGACTTGTTCAACAAGCTAGGATTATCAAAAGAAGAACTAATCTCATACATCGATGAGTTGATCAGATTTATGGATAAGATCATCCCGGTTAGGTATTTTGAGACCTACCTAACTTTAGGAAAAGATCCCTCTTCAAAACTGTCAAGGTCAGGTTCTTAGTGGTTGACTGCCCCTCAACTTATAATGTTATACTAGGTTGTCCTTCAATCAATGCCTTTGGGGCTATGATCTCCACATATCACTTGACCATGAAATTTCTAGACTAATAGGATAGAGTTATGACAATCAAAGGAGACTAAGCCACAATTAAAAAGTGCTACAACGAGAGCCTATGAATCGCTTAAAAACCTCAGACCACGGACCAACGCAACGATTCGACTCCGATCATTACGGACACCGTCAATGTCCTCTTGATCGAGTTAAATGTACGCGAAGAGATCTGTGATACACGCCCCTAACTTGACGGAGAGCTCCAGCCCCTTCAACTTAGTGCCAAGCCAGACTAAGTGACTAAGATTGGAGGGCAATTCTGTTAAGAGGAAATATCCCAATTGACTGAGTTCTTGCAGAAAAACAAGGATATGTTTACCTGGACTTCCATAGACATACCGAGTTTAGACCCTGACTTTATCTGCCACTGACTTTCTATTATGAAAAATGCAAAATCAGTGGCCTAGCATAAAAGGAAGGTTAGTCTTGAAAGGCAAGAAATGATCTAGAAATAAGTGAAGGAGCTCCTAGATGCCAAATTCATCAGGGAGGTCTCCTACACCACGTGACTCTCTAATGTGATCTTAGTCAACAAGGCCAATAGGAAGTGGCGTATGTGTGTTGATTACACTGATTTGAACAAGGTGTGTCCAAAAGACCTCTACCAACTTCCTAACATTGACAAACTGGTGGATAACTCATCTGGTTTTAGGCTACTTATCTTCATGGATGCCTATTCTAGATACAACTAGATCCCCCATGAACCCAAAAGATGAAGACAAGACTACCTTCATAACCAAGTTGGAGAGTTACTGTTATCGTGTCATATCAGTTTGGACTGAATAATGTAGAGGCAACTTACCAATAGATAATAAACAAAGTATTCGAGGGAAAAATTAGTAATATGCTGGAAGTATACTTTGACGATATGATAGTCAAGATGGTGGACATTAGTAACCACATTGATTCGAGTGTTGAGCTTAACTAAATAACAAAATTCCAGTTCTGCAAATAACTTGTAGCATAAGACAGCGAGCTGAGTCATCTCTTGAGGATCCAGATACCAATCAAACCAAATCAAGATCAAACAGGAAGAATTGTGTATGCAAAATGTAAACATAATAATTAAATATAAGAAATAAAATTAAATTGCAAAGCAATCAATTCAAGAAATCGTCAGAAACATAGTTGTCTTGTCATCTATCACTAAACATGAATCTGGATTGAATTAATTAGTTAATCTATGATTGATCGAAATCTCTGCATCAAACATATAGAGTTTAACACTAGATAATCACCTAGAATTTAACTAATAAATGATTCATAAACCTGCAATCACTAGAATCATGTAACCTATGTTAGTTTAACAACCAGAATTCAGTTAACCCAAATTAACAAATCTGCCAACCTAACCTTCTCAATTCATGTGACTAAACCATAATTAATCAATTATAATTTAATCACAAATATTAATTAGAATTAAGGATTCAATCAGGTCACATCACATAATAGAAATCTCTAATCATGTAATTTGAAATCCAAATCAAGAGTAGAAGAAGATAATTAATTCAATTCAAAATTAAAATTAGGAACAAAATCTCAAAGCCAAACTAGAATTTCCTTAAGATCTTTGGATTGATCTCAGATAATTAGCTCTTCATGACAGCAACACATAGTTTACAAAAGAAAAGAGAAAACTCTGGGTAGAAGAATCAACTATTACGGCCTACGACTACTATCTATCTCTGGTTCCCTATTTATACAAAAATAATTGACCTAAAAATTAAGAATCTTGATTTGTCCTAAGTTAAAGTTAATCCTCTGTCTCTTAGCTTTCCTTGGCCACTAAAATTACTTCAATTGGGTTTAAGATGAGAGAGATATGCCTAAATTACTCTTAACAGGTCTCTAATCCTGTCAGCTAACGTAAAAGGATGAAAACATAATCAAAACGTCATAGTTTGGATAAGTGGTCTTCATAAGAATTGAATATACATGTCTTAGATTTCGAATGCCATCGATTTTAGTCCATATCACACCTACAACCTGAATTATGGACCAATTAGTGCACGCTACTCGGGTTACGTTACAGAACCCTACTTCTGACTTTCAAGCTTAATTTGGTCCACTAGATATCCAATTCAGCTCTGGGGATCTTTATGAAAGTTGTAGAGCTCTCTCTTATCTTTCCTGCAAGGTAAGATACATAATTTTTAAATATCTAGAACTCAAGATATGGCCGAAATACAAAAATAGTGTAAAATCCTAATAATGCTAGAAGGATCAATAAAGCCTAATTTGAGCTCAAACATACAAAACATGGCCAAGCTCACTCAATTAAAAGGATGAAAACACCATTAAAACATCATAGTTTGGATAAGTGGTCTCATAAGAATTGAAGATTTATGTCTTAGCATTCGAATGCCACTGGTTTCAAGTCCATATCACACCTACAGCCCGAATTATAGACCAATTAGTGCATGCTGCTCGGGTTACATGACAGAACCTAAGTTCTGACTTCTAAGCTCAATTCAATCTACTAGATATCTGATTCAGCTCTGGGGCTCTCATGAAAGTTGTAGAGCTCTCTTTTATATTTCCTACAAGGCAAGATACATAATTTTTAGATATCTAGAACTCAAGATATGACCGAAATACAAAAATAGTGTAAAATCCTAATAATGCTAGAAAGATCAATAAAGCCCAATTTGAGCCCACACATATAAAACATGGTCAACTTCAATCAATTAAGTACATGGAGATTATAAAGGACTAAAAATAGGGGTTTATTAATGTCTAGAATATGTTATTATTAAATTTTCTCACACTTAACTTTTGCACGTCCTAAGCAAACTACAGATTCAAACTAAGGGACAAGGAACACAAAAACTCAAAAATCAAAACTCAAAGAGATTCAATTTTCAATGATATTCAAGAATGTAAAAGTTTACAAGTAAGGATAGCAATCAAGAAGTTTAAGGGATCAAAACATTTGTGAAGTGACATTTCTTTACATCTCAAACTGACAAATAAGATAACTTCAATTGAAAAACATAAAACCAAAATGATAGATTCTCACAAGATATAGTCTTACTTCCTCAAGTATTTATTGTTAGAAATGTCTAGAAGGTAAGTGTTTCACTCAACTCAACTCAACTTATGAAAATTTACACTACCATAAGCTTGCTTATCTTCTTCTTCTCCACCATTTTATACACATGCATACATAAATCAAGAAGATTTTACTCAAGGTTGTAATGAGATCAAGGTAAGGGAACGAAATAATATATGGATATGACAAGCTAAATACCTAAGAGAATAAAAGAGCATTGGAGAGGAACTCAAATGACAATAATGAAATTTTACCCCCAATACCATATAATGCACATTTTCTTTACATGTTCCTTTCTTTTTTTGAATCTCTTTTCTTTCACAACCTTCTTGCATTTATTCTTTTTTTTTCAATTAACTCTTTTTTTTTTCTTTTTCTTCCACTAAACACTTTTCATATTGCACATTAAATTGCACAACCCTCACACTTGTACTATAAATTGCCCACAAGCAAAAGAGCTCCTCTAATGAAAATGAACCAATGCTCTCTCATTCCCTAAGTTAAGGTAAAAACATGATTTTTCACATAAGAGATATAATGAGCTAACATAAAGGATAGGTAAATAGGCACAAGAGGGTTAATCAAATTGAAATGATGCAAGGTTGGCTATTTGGCCAAAGTAATTAATTCAAGAAAGAATGCCTCAATCATATTCATGTATGCAAGTGAAAATGTAGCCTAAAAAATAATCAAAGTAAGTTCGAGAGTGATCGATTGCCATAAGTAAAAATCACACAAGAAATAAGAGAATGACATAAATGCTAAATTGATGCATCAATAGGCTCAAATCTCATAAGGTATGCATTTATCAAACTCAATCCACCAATCAAACATCCTAAACTAAGCATGTCAAATTTAAGAAGGAAAATAATTTATTCAATCATGCTATGAACTTAGAATTTAAATTGCTTCAAACTCACAAATTTCACAAATCTTAAAATATCATTGGAAGGCAATTAAAAACACACATTTTTTAAAGAAAAAATAGAAATTAAATTAATTAAAATAGGAAATAATTTAAAAATAAAAATAAAAAATAGTTTAAAAACAAAAATAGAAAATAAAACCAAAATTAAAAACATAAAATAGAATTAAAATCAAAAATAGAAACAGAAATAGAAATATAATAGAAACAAAAATAATAAAAAATGGCATAAATAAAAAATAGAAAAATAGAAAAATTAGAAAATTAAGAACAAAAATAGAAAAAAATAATCAAAACAAGAATAAAAGTAAAATAGAAACATAAAATTAAGATAGAAAATTAAAACAAAAACTGAAAATTAAACAAAAAATAGAAAACAAAAATAAAATAGAAAACTTAAACATAGAAAATAGAAAACAGAAATAAAATAGAAAGCAGAATGTAAATTCCTCCCCCCTCACTTATATTCTACATTATCCTCAATGTAAAGCTCAAAAGAAAATAACATTCCATAATTATTATCAATTAATCTAAGAAAAGTAAAATAAAAAAGAGAGAGAGAGAGAGAGAGAGAGAGAAGAAACATCCTTATCAATGTGAAGATTCATTAAGGTCTTATTACATCTAAAAAGAAACTCCCACCGGAGTCCCATTACTTGAAGCGTGATGACCAAGTTATAGTTAAAGCACAAGGGCTTTAATCAGGATCCCAAAGGCATTCTTCAATTCTCATAATGTGAAACAACAAGGAGAATAATTGGGAATATATTCTGACATTCTTCAATAATTTAACAGCAGTGCCAAAAATTCTCCAAAGTGTCAAGCTGCATTAAATTCATAGGTGGCTATTATGTATGAGTTAGAAGCATTACAAACATTATTTACAAATCCAAACTTCTATTGTCCATAGCTTGGAGTCCATCCGATGGCTTTCTTATGCTCTCTTAGAATTTGTAGCAGTCTCTCCTCCTATTCAACAAGGAGGTTTTTTACCATGATCATAGGAAGCTACTCATCATCCTCCAAGTATGCATACTTTAGGTGTTTAGGCAAAGGATTAAACTCCAATTTTGGTGGTTGCACTATAGAGGGTAGTAATCTAATAGGTTGTTGCTACTTTGCTTCTGCTTTGGTGGTTTGCATTTCCTTCGCCTGTTGTACAATCTGGTAACATAGGAATAGATTCATCATATCCCAAAAATACAAAAATTTCAGAACACAACTTATCACCATCACAACTAGCACACAAATCACCACATATAGAGTCACCAAAATCAGCAATCTCAGGAAACTCCTCACATAAGTCAGCATACGAATTATCAACCAAATCATTAATTAAATCAATATGAAAGATAAAATGTTCTTCTATGGGATGTTTCATAGCATCAAGAATATTAAACTTCACAATGGAATCTCCAAACTCCATGGATAAAACTCTCCCATGCACATCAATCTTTGGACATGATATTTTGAGGAAAGGTCTCCCTAGAATAGGGGAAGTCTTGTTGGATGATGAATCTCCCTCCATCTCCAAAATGTAGAAGTCAACTGGGAATATCAATTCATTCACCCGAACCAGCACATCCTCCACCAAACTAGTTAAGTAAGCATTACTCCTATTAGCTAGCTGGATCACCACACCTGTAGCCTACAAAGGACCAAGTTCAAGGGAATTAAAAACAGACATGGGCATTACATTAATGGAAGCACTTAAGTCTAGCATGACATTCTCAAATCTATAATTTCCTATTACACAGGGAATTATAAAAGTTCCTAGATCCTTGCACTTTTGTGGCATAGGCTGGATGAGAGTTGAAACATTCTGCCCTATACTAATTCTCTCATTGGCCTTCAACTTCCTTTTGTGTTTACACAGTTCTTTCAAGAATTTGGTATACTTCGGTATCTGCTGGATTGCATCCAATAGTGGGATATTTACTTCCACTTTCCTAGAAGTCTCAAGTAGTTCTTTGTTTTTCTCAACCTCTTCTATTTTTCTAGACTGTGTGGCTCTTTGTGGAAAAGGAAGAGTTATGGCAGGTTGAGGCTTTTGTGTGGCTCCAACAGCTACTTTTTCATCATCATTACCAGATTTCTGGGTTGGTGCACCAAAATCAGGTGTGGCTACTATTGATGGCTTGTGCAATTATTTGTTCACTGCTGGTTGGGAATCCACCTCCACTGTTTTTCCAGACCTCAGTATAATGGAACTTACATTCCCCTTTGGATTAGGAATTATTTGGGAAAAGAGTTAACCAGATCCTTGATTATGTAATTGACTCAGAGTAAAAGCTAACTGTCCAATTTGAGTTTCCAAGTTTTGAATTGAAGCTTCTATCCTCTGTTGAAATTGTATGTTGTTGGTGGCCATCTGCTTCATTAGACTCTCTAAAGTAGGCTCAGATTTTGTGGCTATAGGACCTTGTGGTTGTTACTAGAAGGGTGGTCTGCTTGGTTCAGCCTATTGTTGAAATTGTTGCTGTCTCGTTGACTGTTGGAAGGGCTTCTTGTACTGCTGTTGTGGTGCTGCATTCCCATATCTCAAGTTAGGATGATCTTTCCATCCAGGATTGTATGTGTTAGAGAATGGATCATATCTCTGTAGCTGCTGCTAGAATTGTGGTTTACTAGAAAAACACCTGCTGCAGTAACAAATTGGTCTTAGAGTACAGAATTGTCATCCTGAAGTGTAGGGCATGCATCTGTGGGGGTGTGAAGGACAAGAATAGATACTGAACACTTGAACATGTCCTTGCGCAGATGGTTGGTGCCTCTCTATTACAAATTGTCTCATCAAAGAGGTCAGCTCAACAAGTCTATGTTCTAGTCTTTGTTGATCAGCATTAGAAAGCTGAACTTCATTAACTCCTCTGGTTGGAGTTATCATTCTAGTACCAAATTGTTTTGAGTTGGCAGTCATGTTTGCAATCAAGTCTCTGGCAGTAACTGAGGTTTATCAACTAAGGAACCTCCACTGCAGCATCCATCATGCTTCTGTCCATTGGCAACAAGCCTTCATAAAAGTACTAGATCAATAACTGATCACTAATCTGGTGGTGTGGATAGCTTGCGCATAATTTCTTAAATCTCTCCTAGTATTCATACAAGGTCTCACCACTCATCTGTCTGATCCCACATATATCCTTTCTAATTGCAGCAACTCTTGAGGCAGGGAAAAACTTCTCCATAAATAGTCTCTTCATGTCATTCTAGTTAGTGATAGCTCTTGGTTGCAAGTAGTAAAACTAGTCCTTGGCTACACCATCTAATGAAAAAGGAAAGGCTCTCAGCTTGATGTGCTCCTTTGCAATTCCTTGTGGTTTCATGGTGGAATAGACCACATAGAACTCCTTTAAGTGCTTGTGAAGGTCCTCTCCTGCAAGGCCATGAAATGTAGGCAATAAGTGAATTAAACCATATTTAAATTCAAAATTAGCATCCAAATTAGGATATTGAATGCACAATGGTTGATAGTTCACATCAAGTGCAGCTAGTTCCTTTAAGGTCTTATTTTGCATGTTATCAGCTATAGGTATAGTGTTATCATTTGTAGTGTTATCATCCATAGATGTAGTGTTATTAGCCATAAGTGTAGTTTTATCTAGATGCTCACCTTCAGTTTCAAAATCAATGTCAGTCTCAACCTTAGATGTTATTTTTTCACTAATTCTATGAGTTTTATTCAATATATGCAAGATTCTTTCAATTTCAGGATCAATGTCAAGTATATGACTATCAGAAGACCTAGTCATTGATGGGCGTAAAATACACTAAGTGGAAGTGCACTCTATCGCTAAGTAATATAGGACTTGAGTCCCAATTATCGATCCCACGAGGAATAAATGGTAATTACAAGATTCATAAAATCCTTTGTTATCCAGACAATCGAAATTGTATGAAGAAATTCAAAATAAAATCAGAAAACAAATAAAGAAAAACAATGACCAATCAAGCAAAGAATAGATAATCAATAAGAGAAACTAGGGTACAAGGTTCACTTGAATCCAATTATTCAGATTTTCTTTTATTTATGATGTAAGGTAATTCTTTTACCAATATTCTCCTACCTGTTATTGATTCCCAATGGTTATTGATGAAATAATATTCCATTCCTAAATTAAATCACCTATTTGGTCATTTAGTTGAATTAATTAGGAATGCATTAAACTTCAATTCAAGAGATGAACTAACATACCTGTTAATTCTATTGGTAAGAAAAATTGATGTTTAGTCATTCACCAATCTAATCATAGGCTTACCATATAGATCTACTCATTGAATGCGGATGGTCACCGATCAAATAATGAATTATCACATGTCAAAAGTGATCAAGTTATGACAAGAATACAAGCAATATGATAAATCATAAAAAAAAATTACCTTAATCAAATTAGAAATCAAAATCAAATAATCAGGAAAATGAGATCCCCCATAGCCCTAGCTATTGGTTTAGCTACTCATGTTCAATATAAATAAACTCATATTATAATACAAATCAATGGAAAGAAAACACAAAGAAAGGAAAAAACTAGAGGGAAAAGAAATCAAAACCTCTTTTTACAGTGATTATGATCCTCAAGCCTTCAAGAATTAAATCCTTCCTTCGAAGCCGTCCTCTAAGGTCTGCTGTCGTGCAAATGTCCTCTCAGGATTAGGAATTTTCTGCGTGATGTGCAAAGTATCTAAAAGTGTCTATCTGTGTGAATTGCGGCACAAGTCCCTAATTTAAGAAAAATCACGTGGTCTATTACGCAATCAGCACTTGGGCACTGGCTTCTGGGCGCTGAGCCACTAAAGCAAGGACGCGCGCTGTTACGCGTTGCGCGCTCAAGCGCTCCTCACTAGTGCTCAGGTGTTGGTCCACTGAATCCCCGCTGCTGCATATGCTTTGGGTTCTCAAGCGCTCCAACACCAAAGAAAATTTGTGCTTTTTTTTGCTCCTTTAAACATCCAATCTTCTCTATGTGTAATTACTTGACAAAAACACATAAAACACAAAATAAAAACATAATAAAATAATACTAAAATTATAATGAAACTTACGAACAAAATTTAATAAAAAATATAAAAAGAACATGAAAAATCAAATAATTGAATCGTAAAAATATGACATATTGATGGTTCATCAACTCCCTCACACTTGAGTTTTGCTTGTCCTCAAGCAAAGAATAGGAATCAATAACAAGATCAAACTTAACATCAAGAAACATGAATAAGGGAAAATTCCACAATTTAAAAATTCAAGTTCAGCAATTAAATCCAATCAAGTAAGATCATTTAGCACTTAAAACAATTAGAGGCTTGAGTCTAGCTTACAACTTTTCTCTTTACCAACCAATTGAGGTCACTCATCTTTCCATCACTCAAGTGTTTAAGGACAAAGAGATCACTCAAATTTCTCTTAAAAAATACAATACCATAGGCTTGCTTATCAATCTCATATCCATTTCCAAGTTCACATACAATACAAGAATCAAAAAGACTTCCTTTGGTTGTAACGGGGCCAAGGGTATAAAGAAAGGTAGGAAAAAAGATAAATAAAGATAAATATGCTCATGGATAAACAAAAAAAAAGTAGAATCAGATTGAAAAGATGACAAATAGAGCATAATGCACAAAGGTATAACAAATTTTCACTTTCAACCCAATATCCTCATTATTCTTCACCAACAATCCTTTTCTTTCTTATTCTTTTACCTTTCAAGACTTTTCAATCAACACATTAGATGCTCTAAAGAATTCAACTTGATTATTCAATTAGGTGTTTAAAGAAATCAATTTCAGGCTCAAATGGGGTAACTAAGGGATTATTTTATCAATGCAACTCTGAAACTCAAGAAAGAATAAAGCCTAATTGCCTTAATCATATTCAAGTATGTATGTGAATTATTAAAGCCTTAACAAGATATCTAAGCAAGTTCTAGTGCACATCAATCAAGAGAAAACTCACTTTAAAAGAAAAATATGATTTTGTTTATGAAAAATCCAATCATTGAGGCTTAAAAATCCCTTTCTGACTATAGTTAATAAAGAGAATAAATGCAAGCAGACATGACTAATTTCTAAATAAGATACTAAATTTCACCTTACTTAAATGAAAAAGATTGCTTCACACAAAAACAACTCATGATCAATGAAATCCCCTTTAAAACATCTCTCTATTAGCTCAGTATAAATCAAGACATCAACACATAATTCCTGCTTAATTACTAGCAATACTCATGCATTCATTAATTTTTTTATTTTTTGTTTTTCTGCACAAAATTTGTAAAAGTACCCCCCACACTTAAGATAAACATTGTCCTTAATATGGAAGAAAAAGAAATAAAGAGGTCAAAGAAAAAAACAACACAACATGATGATAAGTGAGACAGTGTCAGGCATAGGAGAAATGCAGGAGTAAGCGCTACAGCAGAATCTGAAAAATCACAAGATTTGTTCAAAAACAAATGAGTAGCATCTAAAAGAAAAAGAAAAATAGCAAAAAGAACAAAAATAATTAAAATAAGATAAATAAAGAAGAAACACAGGTTGCCTCCTGTGAAGCGCTTGTTTAACATCATTAGCTCAACGTTGCCTTTTTCAGATAAATTAAGGTGGCTTAAAGTAAGAGAAATGGGATGACGCCTTTTTCTTTTCAAAGCAGTGCCTCCTTCCTTCGTCAATGGCCTTGGGAATATTTCCAACAACATTTTGAACTTGATAAGGACTTGGTTTCTTTGGAAATGCCTTGGCGCAAGAGATCTTGCTAAACCATGGTGATTTCAATCGATCAATAAATGAAGAATCAATTTGTGAAGGAGCATGGAACATAGGAGGACCTTTATTTGTTTCAGCAACTTGAGTTTCCGAAAGATCAACATCAACATTGTATGATGGCAGAAAGTCTTTGATAGCTAAGCTTTCCTGCTTCTTAGCTTGAACAATATTGATAGGGGCATGGAGATTTGACATTGGAGAAGATTTAGCCTCTCTAAAGACATTGATAGTCACATAATCTCCATCCACTCTCAAGATGAGCTCACCCCGAGGTACATCAATCATAACTCCTGAAGTGGCTAGAAACAGTCTTCCAAGAATGAGAGGAATATCAACATCCTCTTCCATATCAAGTACCACAAGATCAACAGGGAATATGAATTTATCCACCTTCACCAAAATATCCTCCACCACACCGCGAGGGTAAGTTATGGATCTATTAGCCAACTGTAATGAAATGTTAGTGGGCTTTGGTTCCTGCATTTCCAATTTCTTAAATACAGAGAAAGGTATCAAATTGACACTTGCACCCAAATCACACAATGCCTTCTTAAAATAAAAATTACCAATAGAGTAAGGAATAGTAAAACTCCCTGGATCTTTTAATTTCGGAGGTAACTTTTTCAAGAGAATGGTGGAACACTCTTCCTTTAGTTTGACTATCTCATATTCCTTAAGCTTACGTTTGTTTGAAAGTATCTCCTTCAAGAACTTTGCATATTTTGGCATTTGGGAGAGAGTTTCTACAAACGGAATGTTAATTTGTAATTTCTTGAACATCTCCAAGAATCTTGCAAATTACTTGTCCTATTGAGTATTCTTGAGCCTCTGAGGGAATGGAATAGATGACTTTTGTGACTCACTTACCTGTACTACGAAGGGTGCTTCACTTGCCTTCTCCTTTTCTGTAGTAACTGACTCATCAAGGGTATCTTCATGCTCCTGAAATTGTTCCTCTTTGTTCTTGGAAAGATCCCCAAGCTCCTTACCACTTCTCAAGGTAATTACATAGACCTATTCCTTTGGATTAGTCTCAGTAGTACTGAGCAATGTCCTTGGTGCCCTTGCTGTCATCAATGTAGCAAATTGACTAATCTGAGTCTTCATGTTCTTCATTACTAAATCTTCAAAGCTTGGCTTCTCTACAGGTGCTTGGAAACCTGGAGGTGATTGTGGAGCTTTCTGCTGATAGCCCTATTAATTTTTCCATTTGAAATTAAGGTGGTCCCTCCAACCGGAATTGTACGTATTAGCATATGGGTTATACTGCTGCCAGTTGGAATTACCAACAAAATTTACTTCTTCAGGCTCGGGGGCAAATGGACTACTAACTTGACAATTTGAACTCGTATAACCCTGTCCTCCACATGCTTCACAAATGATTATTGGGGCTGCACTGTTTGCTATCATCAAGATCTCCACTTTCTTTGTCAATGCTTCTAATTGACTCAGAATGGCTGTAGAAGAATCAGTAACATGCACACCTACTTGTTTCTTAGGAACCTGGTGCTTATTTTGCCATTGATAACTGTTCAGCACCATTTCTTCAATCAGTGCTTGGCTCTCAGTAGGTGTTTTCCTCTAAATTGTACTTTTCGCAGCGACATCAATGAGTGAACGATTGACAGATGACAAATCATTGTAAAAAAGTTTGTACCTACTGTCATACGGGAAATTTATGATGTGTACATCTTCTCAACAACTCTTGAAAGCGCTCCCAAGCTTCATAGAGAGTGTCCATGTCAAACTGCACAAAAGAAGATATATCATTCCTTAACTTAGCATATTTAGAGGGAGGAAAATACTTAGCCAGAAACTGTTGTGCCAACTGATCCCATATAAGGATGGAACCCCTTGATAGTGACGTTAACTATTGACTCACTCTATCCCTAAGAGAGAAAGGAAAGAGTCACAATCGGATTGCATCAGCTGTCACCCTATTATACTTTATAGTATCACACAACTGCAAGAACCTGACCAAATGCTGATTTGGATCATCTGAAGGCAATCTACCAAACTGAATTGAATTCTGAATCATGGAGATTAATGCTGGTTTGATCTCAAAATTGTTAGCCACTACAACTGGTCTTATAATACTCCGCCCATACCTTTCAGCAGTGAGCATGGAATACTCAAGCATGGTCTGCTCTGTTGAGGTAGCTCTTTCTTCACGATTTGCCTTAACTATTAGTTGTCTTTCTATCTTGTTTATATCTTCTGTCACAGCTTCAATATAAGATTGTTTACTTAACCTGCGAGTTGTTTTCTCAATTTCAAGATCAAATGTCAGATCATGAAACTGAGATCGAGTAAGCATAAAACAAGAATTATAAAGTGACAAATTAATTAAAAACTAAAATAAAATAAAATAAAATAAAAATAAGTAATAAAATAAAAGGGCGTCTAAATTAATTAGAGTTTTTTGCTTCTAATATTACCAAACTTATTCTCCGGCAATGGCGCCAAAAACTAAATGTGCGTAAAATACACTAAAAGTAGGTGCACTTTATCGCCAAATAATATAGGACTTGAGTCCCAATTATCGATCCCACGAGAAATAAGTGATAATTACTAAATTTGTAAAACCCTTTGTTATCCAGACAATCGAAAGTGTATGAAGAAATTCAAAATAAAATCAGAAAACAAATAAAGAAAAACAATGAACAATCAAGTAAAGAATAGATAACCAATGTGAGAGAGAGACCAGGATGCAAGGTTCACTTGAATCCAATTATTTATATTTTCTTTCATTTATGATATAACAAGTTACACTAACATTCGTTAGACAACCTTTCAATTAAGAGTAATGGAAGATTCAAAATGATAATATTTTAAATTATTAAAAGATTTAATTGATGACAAAAAAAACTTAAGGTTAAAATGGTGATCAAACTATCTTTGAAGACAAAATAGAGTTTTAGTCATATAATTATGACTAGTAATTATCAAGTATATTTTGCTCTCTCTTTTGTTAATCATAAAGATATGGAAAAAAAGATATGAAAAAAGTTACATACACAAACATTTCAAAAAGAAACCACACATCACATGATGACTATTGATGGGAAAGAAGAACAATGAGAGAGAGAAAAATAAAGAAAAAAAGAAAGGTGATAAGATAAGGTATGTGAAATTGCTGTAAAAGTGAAAATAACAGGTTTTTTTGGACCAAAATGCCTTTAGTGTCAAATTTATTTACTAAATTGTCATTCTTTTAAAATTATTTATAGAATGTCATCGTTTTTGACACGCTAAAATATTTTATTCTTTATTGGGTCACATAGGATGCGTCACAATGCCAGACGCATACATATAAGATGTGCTAACACGTCTGGCGCATCACACGTGAATACTCCAAAGAGGGTGGCGTATTCACGTGGGATGCATCAGACGCGTTGGCGCATCCTACGTGTATGCGCCTGGCGTTGTGGCGCATCCTACGTGTATGCGTCTGGCATTGTGGCGCATTCAAGTAGACGCCTATAACCCCACCTCTCCTCTCCTTCTTACGGCCACTTCCTTCATTTCTCAAATTTTCATCTTCTCTCTAGAATTTTTATCTCTCTAAACTCTCCCAAACTCTCCTTTGGCTATAATTTTTGAAAAAGACATTTGCTTGATCATATATGTAAATATTTTTATTATTATATTATTGTTATATTGATTGCTAAATATTTTTATTTTTAGAAGTATTATTTTTTTTAAGTTTTTATATTTATTGTGTATTGTATATTTATTTTATGGGTAGGATTATTGATTGTTATTATGTATTGTATATTTATTTTATTATTAGCTAATAGGTTTTTGTTATTTTGAATTGATTAAAATTATTGGTTTATTGAAATTGAAATTAGTTGGGTATAAAATAAATTTGTTTTAGTTGTCAAATGTGTTAATTGATTTCATACGTGTTGTGTTGTTATTATTCAGAAGTTTAAGAGGACCAAACACCTTTGTTGTTCTCGTTTACTACAATGGGAGAATGTATGAAGGTGAAGAGAGTCTAATGTATGAAGGTCCTCGTCCTAAGTCTATCATGATTCAACGTGATACAACTTTTGAGCTTCTGAAAAGGAGAATTCATTTAAAATTAAGGCTCCAAGAAAATCAAGTTGTGTCTAGTGTTGTGTATAGATTTCCACAATGGAGCAATGTACTGAAATTGATAGGTCTTCCATTAGAAGATGACGAAGATGTTGCTTGCATGATTGATTGCTTTGATCAACATGCTAACTTAACTTCCATGAAGTTGTATGTTGAGATAGAAATGAGTGAGCACAATGAGCATGTTGCAGCTCCTTCTGAAACAGGGTTACAAGCTGATCCTTCTAATCTTACTGAATCATCGTACCCTATCAACACTCAATTCTCTATGACACATGCTCCTGTCTTAGTACAATCTCAAGAAGTTGGTACATCTGCAATGCCTGAAGAGAGCTCATTTAGGTTGGACTTTGAATCTGATAACCCACTTATGACAGATGCATTATCTGACACAAGCGATGATGAAGGAGAGATGCCTGAGGGTGAAGATACAGACACTGACTTAGAAGAAGATCAATCTGGCCCTGATGTAAATATACAACAACTAGTCCCTCCATTGGTATTTGCTCCTGAATCTACGTTTGTGCCTCTATGCCCTCAATTTTTTGAAATCAATTGGGATGCGCTGAGTACACCTGATAATTTGCCTGAATTAGATTCTCGTGGTATTTGGAGTCCAGATGAAGAATTTTATGTTGGATTGCAATTTCCCTCTAAAGATGCTGTCAAGTTAGCCCTAAAATATTATTCGATTATTAGACATCATAATTACAAGGTTGAGGATTCTGATACACAACGACTAACTGTTAAGTGTCCAAGATGTGCTGATGGTTGTAATTGGAGAGTCAAGGCCATTCAAAGCAAGAAATCAAACATGTGGAAAATTAGAAAATATGATGGACCTCACACTTGTGTCAACCCAGCTCTGTCACAAGATAATCAAAAGTTAGACTCTATTATGATATGTTCTTGCATTCTGGAGATGGTTAAGTAAAAACCTGATTTACTTGTATGCCTGATTATTGAAAGGGTTCGATGTCAAGTTTAGTATATGATGGTGGCCACAAATTTGGTCATATGACGACGAACTTATCTGAGTGTATGAATGGAGTGTTGAAAGGTGGCAGAAACCTACCAATAACAGCACTGGTTCAGATGACATATTACAAATTGGTAGATTACTTTGTTAATCGAAAGGATAAGGCAAACGAGAAACTTGTTGATGAGGCTGATTGGACTGATGATTTTATGAAAAGCTAGAATGTCAACGTGCTCAAGGCAAGCTCTCACCAAGTCCATCGATTTGATATACATTCCACCAGATTTTTGGTTGAAAAGGCATTCAACCCTATAACACAGCAGGGTGGAGTTAAATATTCTGTAAACCTTCAAGAAGGCACGTGTGACTGTGGCCTGTTTCAAGCGTTGCATTTCCCTTGCTCCCATGCAATAGCAGCATGTTCTTCTAGGATACTTGACGCTTTTCGATATATGCATAGTATTTACAGAATGCATACTTTGTACAAGGCTTATAAAGTTAATTGGGGAATCATTAAGGATGAACCATGGTGGCCACCAGCTCCGGTGATTACATTGGTACTCGATCGTCAATTGCTTAGATCTAAAGGTCGACCCAAATCAACTCGACTTAGAAATGAGATGGATTGACATGAACCAGGACCGGGACAAAGATGTAAAAAATATGGTGAATCTGGACATAACTCATAGTTGTCGTCGTGGTGGATCGACTTTCTTGAGGAATGACCAAGACGGGACATCTACTTGATTAGGACATAATTTGATAACTAGTGTAATATTTGATGACTATCAGTGTGTAATTGAGGATTGTCGATGTGTAATTTGATAATCTAGTTGATGTACGGATTTCAATGATGACAATTTCTATTTGATTATGTTTGTTTAATATCATTCCTCCTTATGCTTTTAGCGGTGTCTTATAATTTGTGTTCGACACACTCATGTTTATTATGTATATTCATTTTATAGTATGTCTTATTATTTGAAGACTTACCCATTGTTGCGTGATTACAGCGTGAGACATGACATTCCACTTGCGTCCAGGCCCAGAGGACCCTTCAGTACTAGAGTTGCAGGAGTTTCATGTTTCACAGCATATATGGCAAGGCCAACCAGAGGACTCATCACCTGCTTACACTTATCTACCATATCCTTTGACTTTTACCCTTACACCGTCATTTCTATATCCACCGTATATGGGTTACCCACCATATCCTCACCCATCATAGTTAGAACCTTCTTCTAATTCCCCTCATAGACCACCACATTCTGACCCTGGCCCTTCTCATTAATGTAGTCATTGTATTTCATGTATGGATTTATTATCCTTTTATTACATTTTCTTAGACTAAGATGATTGTATGTATATGTATAAATACTTCTGTTATGCTTATGCATCTTATACGTATTCTGTTGATATGAAAATCATAATATATATAAATATGTTTCATTATACAGGATGATATACTTTTGAGAACGTTTAATTTTTAGGGGATATTCTGTTGAATTTTTCATAGAATCAGAATGTTTGAACTATTAAGGTTAATTGAATTTGTTAGGTTCTCTAGGATGACATTCTTGCCAATGAACTGGTCATGAAGTTAAGAGTGTGATCAACTTCAATTTTTAAAATCAATCCAAAGTGTAAAAATTGATTGATTGCAATACGCTAACAGTGCTCATAGTTGCTCATGATTAGATTTAATTGGTAAAGTTTAAATTCATTATTTCATTGACCTAATTTTCTAAACCTGGACTCGACCTTAAATTTAATTAGGTCGAGACTTGACCTAATTAAGAATAGACACATTGTATCAGCTTTTATTTAACGAAATAAAAAAATATAAAAAATTTATTTAAGTATACTACAAATGATTTGATGATAAAACAGTTTATTTTTCACATCAACAAGGCTCATACGACCATATGAGAACACGACACAGTATTTTCAGCATAAAATATGTAATTTTTTGTAGACACGATCGTGTGATCACTATACACGGTCGTGTCTCAAAGTCAGAAGTTTCAATTCAATTAAACACGGCTATATGGTAATTGGAAGCAGGGTCGTGTGTTAGATGCGTCAAGTCATCCTGCGCATTCAAGAGGGATGCGCCAAAACGCCTGACGCATCTAATATGGATGCTGGATGCGCCACCCTCTTTGGCGCATTTATGTTGGATGTGCCAAGCGTGTTGAGACATCCTTCTTAGATGTGTAAGATGACTTGGCACATCCTACGTAAATCAATAAAAAATAAAATATTTTAACATAACAAAATAATAATATTTTAATAAATAATTAAAAAATAATTTAATAAATAAATTTGTCACTCATAACATTTTGGTAGAAAACCCGTAAATAACATTGCTTTAAAGGGATGGGAATATGTTGTCCCATATTCCTATCTCATTCTTTATCCTATCAATCAAAATTTGCCAGTTCAATTAAATTTGACATGTCAGTTTTTTATCATTCTATAGAGAGGTTAAAGTCCATTCACTTCCTCTGTAGTTTTTTCTTTGCTTCTCTTCTTTTCATCGGAACACCCAACCTTAAACTGCCCTTGCGGCATCCATCAACTCTATGTTTTCCTCACCGTGATGCAGTGCTAACAAATCCTCACTGCTTATAACATATCCTCACATGAACCAAGTAATTTTCACTATGAAATCGAGCTATAAACCCGCTTTTGAACCATAAGTCAAAATCCACCACGAACGCCTCTCTCACAACACCGCAAGACCCTTGAGCCAAGCCCATGTTCTCAAATGCCAAGCAATCCCAACATTGAAACTCTGCGTGCAATCCCAGATAGAAATTCGGACATCTACCTTGAACCCACAGTGGAAGAAAACGGAAAAAGAACGACGTTAATTTTTCTGTTAAATAATAAAAAACTAACGTGTCAATTTTAATTTAGTTGCAAATTTTGATCGATAAGACTAACATTGTGTTTAGAAGTTTTTTTATTAATAAAACGAAACAAAATAGATGAAAATAGATTGAAAAAGAAAGAAAAAAGATAAAACATAATTATTTTTTTTATTTGAAAATTTTGTTAATGAAACGGATAAAATTTTATTATTTATGTATTTTTTTATTCTATCTTAATTTTAAGGAGAATAAAAATTAAATATTTAAAAAAAAAAATAAAAATAATTATTTATGTGTTTTATTTTTTTTTATATATTTTAAAATTTTTAAATAAAAAATATTTTTATTTTTTTATTATTTTTTTTTATTATTTATCATCTAAATATAATGTAATACAAAAGATGAGACAAGAATATGGGACATTTTCATCCGCTTTAAAAGATATAATTATCTTTTCTTTTGTCCAGGGAAGCAACACTCTGGGGTGGGACCTAAAAGTGCTCCATCGGAGCCAATGGGGAGGGGAGGGGAGAGGGGAAGGGGAATAGAGGAGAGTGGATTGGGGGATCGAATAGGAAGCCCTACCAATTGAGCTGAGGCTTCGACATATATATTTAAATTAGAAGCATAATCATGCGCTTTAAAACTTTGAAAAAATTGAAATGATTTACTTAAGTCATTTATTTAGTTCAAATTGTCAATTACTCGTTTCAACTTTGTCTCTCTTAAAAATAATTCCTTATAATTTCAATTTCGATAATTAATTTGTTTAAACTCTCAATACATGGCAAATAACTAATTTCATATTATTTTAATTTTGATCATTAACTCACTTCAACTTTTAGGTGAATTAATTATCAAAACTAAAATTACACGGGTGTGGTTTGTCTATTATGGGGAATAACTTTGATATCTATATTTTTGGATCAAGATCATCTAACATGCAAGATGCAAATTAGATAGGAGAAGGAGAAATGTGGCTTAGTAAAAGATCTGAACTTGTCTCATGAACTTAATTCACTTAGTTGAGACATTTACTTGTAAGTTTTTAGTAGGAGTTTAACTCTTCTTAATGGAACATCTTTTATTCATTCTCCTTTTCCTTTTATTTTTAAGTCCCTAGTAAGGATCTCTTAGGCACCACTCTAATGATGAGATCTCCCCTAAATCCTAATAAGAGTCTAGTATATATATAAAAAAAATCCAACCTCAATCAACATTACACTTAAATATTGACATCTTAGTCAATACTAATTGAGCTGCAAACTCGTTGGTAAACCATTATTTTTTAATTCATGTAAAAAAATTAATTATTTTTTAATCAAGTGATTATTAGCATTGCAACACATGAATAAAAAAACTTAATGACTAAGAAAGAAGTTATTATTAATTAGGGCAAATATTTTTTTTTACTATTTATTTGTAATTAGAAGGATACGAAAAGGGAAAAATCAAGCTATCATAGAATTTTTTCTTTGTAGAAAATAAAATTTTCAAAATTCTTTAAAAATAAACTTTTTTGTGGTAAGTGATTAATTTACACTAAAATTTTATCTTTTTTATAATAAATATAAATAAAAACATTAAATTTAAAAAAGGAAGAAAAAGGAAAGTAAGAATTGTTAAAATAGATCGAATCGATAGTCAATCTGAATAACCTAATAAAAAGTACGGATTAAGTTAAAAAAATTTAAGCCTAAAATTAATTTAATCCAACGTGGTTTGGTCCGTTTTACCTTAATCCGTTGACTTATATTTTTAATTATTTTTTAATTTAATATTATACACTTAAAAAGATTTTTTTCTTAAAAAGTTAAAACCCAATTGATAATTAGATTAGAATAATTATCTAATATATTTATCATTATCTTAAAATTAAGTAACTTAAACTTTTTATTTTTTACTAATTTAATTTTTTTTAAATTAAATTCATTATTTTTTAAAAATATAAAAGAATTATCAAGTCAATAAGCCTACTCACCCAACCGCCAACCCACATCCCGCTATGGGTTTGCTAGCCCGAAACTTACTTCCGCTTACCCATATTGCCAGCGCAAATAGAAAACGTAGCACTTCCTCCTCACCTTTTTGGGCACCATTTTATCTCCTCTCTCTTTCGCCTCTCTTAATTCTTCCTAGTTCGTATTGCTCTCTTTTCACTATCTGAGAATCACAGTGTGCCCAAGTTTCCTCTGCAACCTTGCCCTGTCAATAACAGTTCCCTCAATCCTCATCTCATCTTCTCTCTTCCGTCTTTGTAAGTTCTCTGTTTTGTTTTATATATACATATCTTAACTCTTTTGAACTCAGACTTGGGCATCCTTTTGTTTGTTTCAACATCCACTTCTTTCTCTGTTTCATGTGTTGCATTATTCTAATTCAATTTTGGCTTTCACTGGGAATATATATATTTTTATCCTGCTACAGATTTACTTTATTTATTCATTTGTAGCATTTCATACTGACTTATTTTCAATTTTCTTTCAGAATCCAGTGTCTCTCAACTGCTTCAGACTAGCTCAAAGTGTGTAAGTTATTCTCCATAATTACAGAGACATAGCTGCTGATTTACTCACATTTTTCATTTCATATTTGCCAATAAAAAAGACTATTGCTTTTGCACAATTGTTATATTACCAAATTAAATTTTGATGCTTTAGGCCTTCCCATCACTAGAACCTGAAAATGTCACTTGTTATCCCTGCATCCTCTGCAGCCCCTTTGCATTTTCCTACATTGAAGGTTTATAATTTAAATTCCCAGCAAAAAATTACCTTCACCCCTTTTCAACATAGAACGGTTTCGAGTTGTAAAACCAGTGATATATGTACCCACTTTAGGAATGGACCAAATGTTCTTCATAAGGTTGCACTTAGATGCAAGGGACATGATTATGAGTCACATACTGAAGAAAGTGCAATGTCCTTGGATTGGGATGATGAGGAAGAAATTGAATATACCGGGTCGCCATGGGAAGGTGCAGTTATATACAAGAGAAACGCGTCAATTTTGCATCTGGAGTACTGCACTACCTTGGAGAGATTAGGTCTAGGAAACCTTTCAACTGATGTCTCAAAAACTAGGGCTTCTGTTATGGGATTGCGTGTTACAAAAGCCGTGAAGGACTATCCAAATGGAACTCCTGTTCAGATATCTATAGATGTGACCAGGAAGAAGAAAAAACTGAGGCTTGATGGGATCATAAAAACTGTCATCAGTCTTCTTTGCAATAGGTATTACCCTCTTGAATTTACATTGCCTACTTACAAAATTTGATGCTTTCTTTACAATTTTTTATCATGTCTACCTTTTGTATTTTTCTTTCTTGATTTTTCACTGCTTTATATTTATTTTGATATACATTAATTTTTCAGGCCTCAAAAGTTAAAATCTCTACTATAGTGAAATTTCATTTATGCTTAACAACAGTAATCATTGTCTTGATGCTCGTTTATGCATCAGTTGCAAAAATTGTTTTGCTTGTGACTCCATCTAATATACCATAGAAGTGATAATAAGACATAAGTAGATAACCCTGTGACACCCTGTACTAGTCTTAGGATAGAATATTTGTCCCCTCCCCATCCCTCCCATTTTCTTTAGTTTTGCTAAAACTACATGGGAACTCTGCTTATCAGGAATAGATAAGTTGCGGTTTGTCTCACAACAAGGAATAACTCACTTTTTTATTAAAAATGAATAAGGAAAATTTTATTCACCAAAACTAGCTGGAAGAGGCTGCACAATTTCAAACAAACTTAAGAACAAAACCCTGCCTAATAGTATAGGAAACACACATTTCAGAATATTCTCTTTAATATGATGCTTTCGTAAAAGGTCTCTATGAGTTACATTTGATTTAAAACAAGTTGATGGGATAACAGCATAAAGTTGATGGGATAACAGACTTTGGATGGTAGCTGTTCCTCTGTAATAAGAAAATGTCAACATAGATTATATTGTTTCTCTCTCCACATTGACAGCTTTTCTTAAAGCAAGGAATAGCTTGCTATTATAATGGTGACATAAGTAGTTTGGTTTTAACCTCTAAGAATTAAGAGTGCGAAATTGCTTGCTTGATTAGACAAAATCATCATCAAATTGTAATTTGATTACCATTCTCTCTCCTTCTCTGTATCTCTCTCTGTAATGTATGTTTGTGTACTATGTGTGTATTTATTTGTATCAGCCAACATTTTCTGTACTTGCTTATGTTCCAGTGGTTGGTTTCATTATGCCACATCATCTTGAATTCAAAACATTTAGTCTGTCAGTATTGCTGGGAAGGTTGTCTCTTATTTTACCAGTTAGTTTAAGAACTAAACAGTAAGGCATAGGATGATATGCTGTATAACTATGTGCATTCCTTTCTTGCTTCTGTCAATGTGAAACTTCAATTTAACAAAATCTACTCATCTAGTGTCTAGAAGATATCTAGATTTTCGTAGTTTAACATCAGTCCTCAGCTTTACTGCTGATCTGTAATTGCTTATTTTCTTTTGAGAAAACAATAATAGTTATTTTGTCGATAATGAGATAGAACCAATAGCCAACATTTGCACCCTGTGGGTGTGAGAGCACTTCGTTACCTATAGAATGACATGCTCCTATGTATTTAACTGGTAGTTGAGCTACCATAGCATTTGGTGTTCCTTTTGTGGATTTGATGGTTGTTGTTGACAAACTTGTCATTTTGTTTGCTTGTGCATTACATGTAAAAGATGAAACTCATACTGCTTCATTGGAATTTGGAGTAATTGATTATGTTTGTTGTATGCCACTGAAAGCAGTTAGGAAAAAACCAGGAAATGCAATTAGTTATTGATGTCCTCTTTACTTTGGAATGTTATATATCTTATACTAAGTGTTTGGATGGCCTTGTATATTCTGCATAAGTAATAGGGTAAGCTGCAGTTTTAACATTGGAAGTTAAGTCGTTTTGCAAGGAATGCATCATATTAAAAACCCTGTACTAAACCCCTCCTAATGTTTGGGGTAAAATGGAGCCATTATGTTCCTGTTAAATCTGACCAAATAAACCTGATGTGTGTAACATGCTACACCCTCTCCCATACCCTTTTCTGCATTACTGACACAAATAGAACATCAGAATTGCATCCATTTTCTTTCATGTCTTCCCTCTCCACTGCTTCATATCGAGCTAATTAAAATGAGAAATAGAGAAAACAGAGTGGAGGTGACTAGTGGAGTTTCCACGGTTATTTTTATTGTGGGGTCTGAGGTGGGGTGAAGGAGCATAGAGCCGAGTAACAGAAGTTTCATTGAACTAATAAACTTCAATTTATT
Organism: Ormosia semicastrata; assembly: GCA_029884595.1. Lineage (NCBI taxonomy): Eukaryota > Viridiplantae > Streptophyta > Magnoliopsida > Fabales > Fabaceae > Ormosia > Ormosia semicastrata. Next base: position 946,994 of record JAQQTO010000043.1, read on the forward strand.
CCTTTGATATAAAAAGCAACGAAGTCCACATTGGAAATTTGAGGATAGTCTGCATTATAAAGAAGAAAATAGAGTACTTTAATCTTTTGAGTGAACTGGCAGAATTTGCAGAGATGGTTAACAGTCATCAACGCAATCTTTCATGAAACAGTCTGTTCAAAATTGTTTATGCTGGTTTAAGCATCATTTCAAACTTTCTGGATATAACTAGCAAATGCTTTCACTGAAAATTACACTCCACTGAAATGTAACTGCATTCAACTTGGCATATAACTTCTCTTTTTACCCTTTATTCTCTTCGTTGAACTTTATTATTACCTATAATGAAGATTCTGGTACATCTGTCCCCAAGATGTGTGGTGTAACTAGGTTTATATGCTTAGTCCAGAATCTTCTCTATTTCCAATTCAATAAGAATCCTCTCTATTTCCGATTCAATACAAATGCCTTCCTCCAAATGATAATATACCATATCATCCCCCCCCCCCCCACAAGCAGTAAATGTATAATGGCTGTTGGTTTTCTTTGCAGTTTGCACTTTTGGTTGACGTCACCTAATTGTGAACTGAACAGATACGATTGGTTTGTTTTGTGAAAAATAATTTCTTGTTATATAATAGTATTCCATTATCCATCTCAATTTATTAAATCTCACACCAAGTCACCAATCCTCAATTAGGTTTAATAACATGGAAGGATCCTTTGGTGGTCGAAGTAATTGATATAAGTTTATGATAGCTGCTAGCAGGCTAATTCCCTTTAGGTTTCTGGATCCTGTGCATCACAACTGCCATCTTATAAATTGTTCACTTTTCTGAGTTATAGAGTATCTTCCTAGATAATTATTTCAATTTTCAATCTCTCTATCAGGTAGCCAAAAGTGCAAATATAGCAGTTTCATTTAAGTACTAATTGTTGAAGAAACCAAAAGGCAGGCCAGGAGAAAAAAAAAAAGATTATTTGTTGTCTCCATGTTAAAAAAAATGATACAAACATAGGCCCCTGGCATATTCTATAATGTCTTATTCTACTGCATAGGTTATTTCTTCTACTTTCTTTTCAATCAAATAACTTGTTTGAATGTGATTTTCTGTTGAAGGTGTGGCATGCCATCTGCTGAGTGCATATTCTCTGAGTTCTCTCTTTTACTCACTGAAGAACCCATTGATGAACCAGAGACTATTGATTTGGGTGTTATTTATGGGGAAGACAAATTTACAAATTCTGGAAACAGTGACAAGGATGATGACGACGACGATGATGATGCCTTAATCGATTTGGATGATCAACTACATTTTCCTCCTGAAGAGAAAGAAATCGACATTTCAAAGAACATAAGAGACAGGGTGCATATTGAGATTACCATGAATTCAATATGTGATCCTGGGTGCAAAGGCATGTGCCTGAAATGTGGTCAAAACTTCAACACTGGCAATTGTAATTGTAGCAATGAGGAAGTTAAAGAAAAAAGCTTTGGCCCGTTTGGAAATTTAAAAGAGCAGATGCAGTTGTAACATTTATAAAGTTCAGGTTTAGGATTTGCTCAGTGTGCTGAATCATTATGTCTAAAAATCCTGACTTTTATGGGTTTGATGCACTAACATTGTTAAGCCCTTACCAAGAGCTCTTGCATCCATGTTCATACATGGCATGGATGCTATAGAACATCTTTATGATGATGTTCTAATTTTGTGGATCCAAAAGTTCTATCTTCATTAGCAAGTATACTAGATCAGTTAAAAATAGTTGTCTACTTTTGGGGTGTAATTGCAGCTACGCCTTGCAGCAGCCTTTGGAATGCTTCTTTCTATTTGTACTGGCAAAAAAGCTTTCCATCTGAAGATCCATTACTTAGTTCTCTCTAAACAAGTCAGGCCCGTCCGGGTCGTCATATAATATGCAAAAATCAGAATGATTATTATGATTTACATGGGCCTGTTTACTTGCTGGTTGGCTGGTTTTATTATTTTCATTTTTCTGATTTCAACTCATTGGATTTTTTTTTTGTTGTATTTGTTTTATTTCAAAAACATTTTTAATAGTAGGTAATTAAATAGGTGGAGTCGATTAACTCAACAACCCTTTAAAATTAGATATAATTATATCTAATTATATCATATTATTGTTGTTGTTTGTTTGTTTTGTACATCACCTCTTGATTCTGTCACTTATTATTCATGTGAGTAGATGTGCAATAAGCTTTATCTATTGTAGCTTAGCAATAACACATATTTACAAGGAAAAAGTATCTCACAACTTCACAGATATTTCATCATAATCATTTTTTTTTTGTCTTCCATTTTCTTCTCATCAAATGGTTTTCCTTGAATTTATGAGGGCTTTTTTTTAGCACAAATTCAATGTGCAAATATAATTACCAATTAAGGGAATTGTTGCTTTCACATACATGTGCAAGCACAGAAACTCTACAGAAGGTATATCAGCCACTGGATATAGAAAAATAGTAAGAAAGAGAGAGAAAAAAATTTATTTTTAAAAGGATGATGGTGAATTGTGAAGTTTCTTAGTTATACCTTTTCTGTACAGCTATCATTTCTCTACGGATTATGTATAATTTTAGAGTAGACTATAATGCTTAAGTCAATATTGTGTGGTGGTATTAATTCTTGAGACAGAATGTAATAAATGAGATGCCTATTGTGAAAGAAAGATACCTCTTGGTGAGTGTACACTAAGAGCTCTCTGTGAGTAGGTGTAACTTAGAGCGAACCACTTAAATGAGCTTTTTCTATGAGATTGGTCGTGATATTCTTTGAAACATAGAGATTAAACTATATATGACTTTTATAGGAAAAACTACATATGACTGATTTGAGGGGTCTAGGAGCCACATTAAAGCTTTTAATTTTGAGGAGGAAACCGGTAAAAAGCACTCAACAAAAGTAATTATTTTGTCTCAAATATCATATTTTCAGAATTAATATTTGGGAAAAAAAATTCAAAAGACAAGAATGTTCACGTGATAGGTACGTTCACTCCTCTGCTAGGATGAGGATCTAAAGGGAAAAAAAAGCACATGTGATAAGAAAATAAACCTGACATGGCAAAATGTTTTAAATCATAAACTGATAAACTAGAACCTAAAAAGGGTTATTATCTATGAAACACAGACACGTCGTTATTTAGGTGTGTCTGGATGTCAGATACGTATCTATATAAAATACATAGAGACACTCGTAAGACATATGTATTCTGCGTGTTAGAATATGTCTAATTAAAAAGATTATTTTTTTAATTTGAACATATCTCAGACACGTTTGAACACTTATAAGACACGATCTATTAATATTTTTTTAAATAATTTTTATGATTAAATTTTAATTAGTAAGCCCATAACTTACTTAAGCTCAATTACATAACTAATATCTCAAGTCATTATATTCACACATTAGTATTTTAAGTTTTATCGTTTCATACATCACTATTAAAGTTTTATGTTTAATTAGTAAGCCCGTAACTTACTTAAGCTCAATTACATAACTAATGTCTCAAGTCATTATATTCACACATTAGTATTTTAAGTTTTATCGTTTCATACATCACTATTAAAGTTTTATGTTTTATCTTTTTACACATCACTATTTTTATCTGCTCCTTCTATATTTACTCGTACCAAATCGTCCACTTCATCGTCACTAAAGTTTACTTCATACAAATATTCTCTCTAGTTTATTTTTTTATACATATGTACTTATTTATTGTTAGTTCTATTAGAAAAAATTAATTTAAAATTTTTTTTAGAATATGTCAATAGAAATTATGCTTTATATTTTTAAGAGAGACTTATTAAATACAAATATTAGTACATATGATATATATTAAGATATTATAAATTTTTAAATTTATAAAAATAATATTAATGAATTATAAATTTTTTTATTTAAATTTTATAATTATATATATTATATTTTATAATTTTTAAATTTAGTGTCTTTCTATATCCATGTGTATATGTGGTTCATAGGTTATTATCGTTATTATTATAGATAAAAACAAAAACCATAAAATGCAAAAGCGAACGCTTGCAATGTTTGATCACTCAACAATTTCCACGTGAATGACAAAAAAAAAACATTTTCCACGTGCGCCTCACGTTAAGGTCACAAGCTCCCAATATGCCGGCCAATAGCCACCTGACAAATTGAAATTAACGGGGATATATGGATTTGTATCCACTCCAGTTAAAAAATAACTGAAGAATATCTCAATCATTTAAATTAAACTTTTATATAATAAAATATTAAAAATAAATATAATATAATAATTATTAAAAATGAGATTAAAGATTAAATTCTTCTACAATTTTTTCACAACAGGAAAGATTCAAATCCGGGGATATATACACTCTGCTCTGCAGAGTTTTCTTTTTTTCTTTTTTAAATAATTGTTTCAGATAGTACTTTGTTTTGGTCTACACGCTTGTTTTAGATAGTACAACAGCTTTTGCGGTGTATTTGAATGGCTGAAACCTGAAAGTCAATCAATCAAATGGCTGCACAACAATTGTGATAGGTTACTCACAGAATTTAATGATTAAAAAAGGAAGGAAAACAATAAGATGTTGGACTTTTTTTTATCAAATGGTAAAAAAATTATTTATTATAATATAATTTCTTTAAATTATTTATTAAAATATTATTTTTTTAAAATTATATATTAAATTATTATTCTTTTATTTAATATGATATTTTTTAATAATTTCTTATTCACATAGAATATGTCATCCTATTTAACGTATTTTACATGAACACACCATTTTACATAATTTTTTTACATAGATACGTCATATAAAATGATATTTTTGGTTAAAAATACTAACATATTTAATATTTTTCACGTAGATAATAAAAAAATAAAAAAAATGTTACGTTGCGTGTGCTTATAGGATATTTAATTTATTTCACATGAATCTCGCATTTTTTCAAAAGACACATATATTTTACATTTCTTTTAGAGAGTGCATTATAACGTTGAAAGATATCAATATCAATTAGTTTATTTATATGTCAAGTATTTGTTTCTGATTTATAAAGTAGTTTATATGAGACGATGTGAAGATAAAATTTAGTAAGATAATAAGCAAAGAAGACAAAACAACTAAAGAAAATAACTAAGTAAGACAAGGATCCGGGTTGTCTCCAAGTTTTTTGGAGGTCATGCCCTTTGTTCGATGTAAGACTTTGATGTTGCGATTAATTTAATATTATTTTTTTAATTTACAAAAAAAAGAAAAATAACTAAGTAATACAATAAAATAACTTTATTCGATGTGTGACTTTAATGTGAAGAAAACCAATTTACAATAGGATCCCTTAGCCAATTGACACTGCATATGTTATCTTATCATATTTCTTTAACAATATTTTAACATTATTATCTTATCATTATTTTTAACTTATCTAAAACTAGAAATACTATGTTGATGCTTTTATAACTTGTCCTAACCTTATAATAACATCTTCTCCCACTCTTAAACTTTTATTCGTCAAGAAAAAATAAAAGTTGTTACATTATTTCTACCCTTTATATACTGGGCGTTGAGCTGAACATGATATATACTCAAATATTCTGAACGTATTATTATATTGAATATCTTTGAAAGAATCATACTGAAAGCTAAGTTTTTCTCTAAGAATTATACTAAACATGATATATCTTTGCATTTCTGTACAATTATTAAGAAAGTGAAAGATTGCAGTGTCACATATTATATTTCTCAATTATTATTTATTTTTTTCATTTGTATAAAAAAATGAAATATTTTAATTGTTACTTGTCATATATGTTTGTCAATAAGGATTTTAGAGGATTTTGGAAAAAAAAAAAGAGGCTTATTTTTTATTTTTTTGTAAAATCACGAGATATCTTAACATGTCAACTTATTTGAATTGCCCTTAAGATAAATCTTTGTTTGACCGCAGTCCCCATAAGAGTTGCTTTCCTAAATAGGTAAGAGCTTATTTTTTATTTTGAGTAAATATTCTCTATATTTAAATTTTTTTAAAATGAAAAAAAAATAAAAATAATCATATAATCTTTTAATTATATTTTATTTGTTTTTATAAATATTTTATAATTATGTTAATTTAAAAATAAAAAATAAGTCTTTATTTTTCTTTCCTTTCGAAACCCTCCGTCCAAACATATCACCCTTAGATTCTGTTGATCTAGTGTTTTTCTATGTCTAAGCAGCAAAAATTGTTTACTCATGAATTTTTTTTATGCTTTCAGCTGCCAAAGCCAAAGCCTCCAACAAAATGAGAATTTTTGCCAAAAATAAAGGTTAGTCATCCTGCTGCATATGTTTCTTTCTGTCAAATAATTTCATATTAGCTTATTTTCTTTGATGTTGTTTATGTATTCAGATTTGATTTTAGTGTTGTTTTGCAATTTTTACTAGCTGAACATTTTTTTATGTTATTTTAGACATTCAAAAGCCAAGGAAAGACAAGGTTGTATATGATCAACAATTTGAAACCTGAAAACCAATATATGGGTATGATCGTGTGAATGACGAAGTGATATGCCTAAAATATACTAAAAATAAGTACATTTTATCACAAAATAATATAAGACTTGAGTTACAATTGTCGATCTCAATTGTCAATTGGCCGAGGGGTCATATTATAAGTTAATTTTCTTTACATTAAAGTTTCTTATCGAACAAATATATCTTATTGTCTTACTTAGTTACTTTACTTTATCAACATTAAAGTCTCACATCAAATAAAGATACGTTATTGTCTTACTTAGTTATTTTGTCTTGTTAATATCAAAGTCTCACATCGATTATTTTACAGATCAAAAACAAACGATGTGTGAAATCCGCAAGTGTACGGTTTCATCGTTAAGTAATAAAAAGATCGAATCCACAGGGACTGTGTCTATGAATACCAATTAATTAATTAATTCAATTAAATTAAACAAAAGGGAATATGATTGTTTATTAAGAAGAACGTAATAACAAAACAATTAAATAAAAATCAAGAAAATAGAATTCAGAACAAAAATAGCAAGTAATCAAGAATGATATTCAGATTCAAGAAAGCTTCCAAGATTGGGATACCACAATGATACAAGATAAATCCTAATTGACAACCCTTTTATTAAATCTAAAATTCAATTGAAATTGAATTATCCTAAATTAGTTAATGTTCTTTCTCAAGATACAAGATTTCGTACTGTGCCAATTAAACCAATTCTCTACTCGCAGTAATTGAATTTAAATTGAACTCATTACGCTTTGTGATAATTCATTGAATCCTCGAAAGGCTAAAACTACTCTCGTGATTTAGACCTTAAGTTCAATTCTTATGGTTCCAACACTTAGGTTCACCTCTCAGTACATCCCTAAATGCCTATGAGATGCAAATAAGTGGCCAGTAAATTCACATGAATAAAAGCAATAAGGATTGAATTAAAGAACATTCAAGATTAATAAATGGGAAAACAACGTCAATTAATCATTATCAATGTATCAAAGGGCATTGCCCAATTCTAGAAACAAAAGAAACTACTCAGACATAGAGAAGAAGAGACAAGAAATCAAACTTAAAAACATCTCAAACCCATAACAATGGAAGAAGAAGGGAGAAAGATGAAGAACCCAAGCCTCCTTTTGAACCAAACTAGAACCCCCTCATTCTATTCAGAACATCTATTTATAGCCTAGGGTTTTCATTGGCTAAAAGGCCCCAAAAGAAATAAAAATAAAAACTAAAATTCACTTTTTTACTGCCCTGCGAACCACGGTGCCCCGTGGTTCATTCCACGGCCAGGCCGTGGAACTTCTTTGTCAATTCCATGGGGCCGTGGATCATTCCACGGCCGGCCGTGGTTCTCTCGCCACATAGCTAATTTTGCATCTTTGTTGAGTTCCACGGCCGTGGTTGGTTCCACGGTCGAGGCCATGGAACTCTCTGGAAGTCTCTTTTTGCACCTTTTTGCTATCCATAAAAAGCCAAGGCTCGACTTCAATCATGCAAGCTTCCATCCATTCCAAGGCCAATTTAGCATCAATCCTACACAATATACCACAAACACCGCAGTTATCCGAATTAAGGGAAAAACAAACAAAAAGAAAAACTAAAATGTCTAAAATGCCTAAGAATACATGCAAAACAAGAACAAAACATGATGTTGTTTCACACACATCAGTCTTCCAAGGTTATGATGTACTTTCTAGTAGACATGTGAAATATGTGTCTTTGGGAGGAGTACGAAATTCATGTGAAATGGGTTAAATGCCTTAGAAATACACATAACGTAGCATTTTTTTTAATTTTTTTTATCCATATGAAAAATGTCATATGTGTTAACATTTTTAACTAAAAAATACTATTCTAAATTGCGTATCACGTAAAAAAAATCATGTAGAATGGCGTGTCCACGTAAGATGCACCAAATAAGATGACGCATCTATATGAATTACACATGTTGACTAGAAATTATTAAAAAATATCACATTAGATAAAAGAGTAATAATTTAATATATAATTTAAAAATAATATTTTAATAAATAATTTTAAAAAAATAATATTTTAAAAAATAATTTTTCAATCTATGACAATTTGATAAAAAGAACTTTATTGGCAGTCTCTTTACCCATTATGGTTCTTCCAATCAGCCTATACTTATCAGCTGAATTTGTTTGTCATCTAATTAAGAGTTATGTTTTTTACACAAATAAAATGCCTCACGAGTTTTATACAAATGCTATTACAATTATTCATTTTTACTTTTTTTTTAACTTTTTTCTCACATCTAATACTCTTGTGAAATTTTTGTGCACACGATTTTTGCGCAAGAAACATTTCTGATTCTGTTGAGCTTTGTTTTTGGAGTTCGATATTTTATCAATTGTACTGTGAATTCTTTAGCTAAGGAGCCAAAACGAAACCAAGTTTGTCTCCTTAACCTCATAAAAGTAGTAGAAATATTCAGACCTGCCATGAGTCTACCGCAACAGCAATTATCTAGGACCTACGTATTGATCTAATAGATCTGAAATGCTGAATGAGATTTCTTTCCATTTTGTCTAAAATTACAATTTACAAGTTTTTGGAATGCTGAATTCCAGCAAATCTGAAAAGGGAATAAATACAGATATAAATAGAAAAAAGAATGAGTTAAAAAAGGGCTCTGCATTATCCTAAAAGTACAAAAAAAATTCGAAGATATTAGCAAAGTAACAGAAAAAATTTGGATCCTGAACTTCATCATCTGACAGTGGAAGCAACTATGTGAGCCCACCATCTGAGACTATCTTTCATGTCAGTTTCATTGTTCATAGCAGGGACTTTCCAATTCATCAAGGGATTCTCTTTCCTCCTCCTATCATGAACCTTCCATGCTTCTGAGAGGTAAGGTCTTGGAATCACAGATTCATCAAAATCATCTTGTTCCTCATCTTTCTTCCCCAACCTTTGCAACCCAGGAATGATTGATGCCAAGTTTGAGTCTTTATCTTCCTCTGAGAAAACAAAACCCAGATCCATGAACCCTTTTAGCTCCTCAAATTCAAGGTCTGATAAACTCTTGCTTTCCCTTCTCTTCTTCCTTCCACTGCTTGTGATGTTCCTCTTAGGCAACAACACTTCATGATCCATCATCATCTGTGCTTGGTTTTCAGCTTCTGAGTCTTTGGCTTCTTTTCCTGAGAGAATGGTTTGGAGCTTTGGAGGGAGAAGGACAGAATCTGGTGAAAGAGAATCATGCTTGAAGCTTGCCATGGATTGGTCACTCATGGACCTTGTATGATTGGTTTGGATCCGGGCAAGCTTTGGTTCTGATGATTCTTCTTTTATGTGGTGACGATCTAGATTTTTTACAGAACTTGTTGATGTTGATGAGCTTGGGTTTTTGTTCAAAATCTTAAGCTCAAACCAGCAAGAATCAAAGAGATTCAAGACAGCCTCTGGTTCCATCATTGGCGGCTTTGGAAAATCAGCAGAAACCTCTGTGAATTGCGTGTTAGCTGAAGTAAATTACCTAGGCAATGTAGATTACTAGATATATATACTCCACTTCATGACTATATTGCCCTTCTTGTTTCCCTCAAATTACAAGAAACATTCAACCAGTTATCCACACGTTTTGCATTTGACACATTTCTTTATTAATGTATTATGTACATATAGCTTTGTTGCACCTTTCCCTATATTCCGAGTGAAATGTCGTTTTTCCCGGATAAGGAAAGTGTTTGAAATGAGTTTGCTTTATGAAGAAGCAAAAAGCAAAGGTTGATTGATGTGAAACAGTAAATTATGGATGCTACTAGATAAAGCTAGATATAAGGTTGGAGAATAGTTGACATCAAGTTATGAACCACTAATGCATATCTTATCTCATAGATGCTTACATTTGTTGGTTGCATCTCTTTCTTGTTTGTTTGATGATTGCAACAAAGCGTTCCGATGTAAAATTAATGGCTCTAACAATAGCAATAATTGTTAGTTTCTTCCAAATTACACAAAGTTGAATTGCCTATGTCATGTGGTTGGCATTCGCTTTTTAAGCTGCAATTTTTCATGATAGCATTTTTCAGGCATTGAGATTTTTTTTTCTTTGACCAAGACATCTTCATAAATATTGTTATGAGGTTAATTCTCAATCAATTATAAGTAACATTACATGTAAAATTTATTAAGTTATAGTTCACTTTCACTATGACAGTCATTTTTGGATAGAGCTCAATTCAATAGTTTAGCTTTTTAAATATAAAACTTAGAATACAAGATCTAATACATGTTATAGTGGCTTTCTTGTTTATTTTTCTCCTAAAATTTTAAAGTTTGTAGCATTTTATTTATTCCTTAAGCATCTTAACTTTTTACTTTCTTCAGTTTTTTGAGAGAGAGATTGTGATATTTGAAAATGAGTTTTTATATTTCATATGCTGATCAATTTCCCTTTTTCTTGCATTTTTTGTGTGCAATTAATGTTGTTTTTATTACGGTGTGCAATTAATATTGTTTAGTCATTAGGTTGAGAAGGACGAGACTGGGTCACTGGGATTCACTTCATGGTAGTTATGGATTTATGTTAAATTAATCTACTTGTGAATACGTGATCAATGAAAATGAAGGCACAACAATAACATTATGATAAACTAATGTGCGTCAACCAAATTATATTATGTCTTACTCACATCATGTGTGAACAAGACTTACTTATATTTTGTCTTACTCACATCATGTGTGAACAAGACTTACTTATATTTTCTAGATTTCATACATTTTCTTTTTCCTTTTTACACTAATTTTCTTTCATTGTTTCCCACCTTTTCTTTATTCCTGTTGTGCATGTGTAATGTCAATTATATAACACTTGAATTTATAACTGGTAACAATTATTATAATAATTATCTAAGTAGACAGACTTTTTTAATCAAGTAACAACGTGTGATTAAAAGATAATAATAAAATTACATTTATGGGAAGAAAATTCACAAATATTGGTATAAAAATAATAATGTTATTTGTACACAAAATTTTTTCATATAATTTACATAATTTTCATCAGAAAAATGTACTTATCTTTTTTTCCCTTTTATTCATCAATATCAATTATGCATAGTTTCTTAAGGTTGTATTTGGAATAAATAAAAATGAGAAATGATTTGATTTGAATTGATTTGATTTGATTTAGAAATCAAATTTTGTATTTGGAATTTTAAAAAATAGGATTTGAATTTATTTAGAAATCAAATTTTGTATTTAGAATTTATTAAAATGAGAATTGATTTGATTTGATTTTATTATTTTATATTTTAATTCTTATGAGAGGTAGTTAGAGGTAGTTACTAAAAATAAAATAATCTATTTATTTTAAATCAAATTAAATCCTAATAAATCTTATCAAATTTGATGAAATTTCTAAAATAAAAAAATGAAATACATAAAATTTTAGAAATCAAATTATTTTTTATTTTTTAACATTCTAAACACAAGATTTAATTAAAATTAATTTATAAATTAAATTATTTTTTATTTTTTTATATTCTAAACACACTTTAAGTGGATGTGAATTGTAAATTATGTAACAAACATCTTTTTTTTTTTTTTTTTTTTTGCTCAAAGAAATTATGTAACTAACATTAATCATAAATAAATCAACTTCAGTCATGTGAACATGATGATATACAAACAATAAAAATATCAAATTTTAATTTTAATGTATTATTAATGTAAAATTTTTTATATCATTAATTAATCATATATTATTAAATATATATAATTTTTAAAATAATTATTATAAAAAATAAATATTTTTAATATTATAATAATATATAATTAAATAATAATATAAAAATTTTACACTGACACAAACTTAAATCCAAAATATTATTGAAGCACGAATTGTCTCTTGCCACGCTCTCCTTGAGTGAGTCATATCAGCATATTTATTGTATTCCAAAACTAAGTTCGGAAAGGTACTTTTAGGGGTGTAAATTGGTTCAGACAATCCGATCAACCCGACCGAACCGAACCTAACCGATTAGTTTGGTTCGGTTTGGTTCAAGTATACTTAATGGTTTGGATAAAAACCAAACCAATTGATGCTCAATTGGTTCGGTTCACGAGTTCTGAGTTTTAAACCCGTGAACCGAACCAAAGTAAACCATTTTTTTCTCCTTATTCCATTTTCTGAATTACTCTTCGTTCATTACTGATTACTTCATTCTTCAGATTTTTCATTTCTTCATTCCCTTCCAAAATTTCCTTCCCAAATCCAACCCTAACTATTCCTCTTGCTGCGCTGTCGTCGCTCGCCGTCGCCTGTCTCCCTCGCCGCTTCCTCGCCGCATAGCTCGGCCTGTCTCCGTAGCCTGTTGCCCTCACTTGTCTCCCTCTCCGCGTCGCTCTGCCTCACCGCGTCGCTCGGCCGCACCGCGTCGCTCGGCCTCACCGCGTCGTTCGCCTGTCTCTCCCTCGCCGGTAAGTCTTCAACTCCTTCACCCCAACTCTCTGCCTCTTTCTCGGGAAGGACATAGATACAGATCTGGTTATCCCAAATTCCCCGTCTTCTAGGGAACCTGCTGGATTTCACTAAAGCTAGTAAAAAGTCTACTCATCTTCTGTCCCTTGGCTTGAAACTGAAGAATGAAGATCTTCCTACCTATAGTTTAATTATCTCAGCATATCCCTTGCAGTGACTGGCGCTTACTATTGGTCGTTGGATGCTCAAAATGCTAAGGATAAGGTTCTCATTGGCAAATCAACAGAGTCCATTCATTCCATAATAGGGTCAAGAAAACGGTGTCATTGAATGGATATCATTATCATTGTCATAGCATGAATGTCCATATCGGTTGTCTCTGAGATGTTGCCAAGAGAACTGTCGCATGACTGATAGATTTTCATATATATTTGAATCCAAAATAGACGTTTGAATAAAAAGGTGCAGATTGTGATTGAGATTTGAGATGCATATGCATTCCTCACATGTGTACAAATTTCAGATGAGCTGCCATGCACTTTCCTTAGCTAGTCTGAGTAGTCTCTTATCTTTTCAAATCCATTGTTAAGTTAAAAATTTTGAACAATTCTACAGTTTAGCAGAAAGAAAGAAAATTAACATGCTGTAACATTAGAGATTGATTGAATAGGCAAATTAAAATTCAGGACGTAGGATGTGTAAATTTTGTTTAGACTTGGAAAGATCTAGAATTGAATCATTTCTTAATTAAGGACAAGAGGAGTATATGAATGCTAGAATAAGTTTTGGGTTTTGATTTGGTTCTCTGACGTTGGAGACTAATTTGGTCTCTTAAGTAAGATTATGTGAGTTCACTAGTATGTTCTGCTTTTGTTGTTTAGAATTTAGATATTATTTTTCTGCCTTTTTTCTTTTCTTTTGTTGTTGGTAATTTGAAGGTAAGGTAAAGACTAAAAAGATGTGGAACTTGATCAGTTTTAGGTTGATGCTGGATGAATCATGAATGCAGCTTTTACATTAGTAATTTAGCATATGGTAAAAATTAACTAACAGACGCACAATTTTTTACATTAGTAATTTAGTATATTGGTACATCAGATACTTAACCAAATGCTAAGAAATTAAAGTATTTGAAACTACACATCAATCATTAATATCCACATCAGTGTGCTAATCATTTGATACTAACATCACATACAACAATCTTAACACAATGCTAAACGTTAAGCTTACTAGTTGCTTCCTCTTAGTAAAATTTGATCATAGATCTTCTTCAATACTCAATCATTAGAGTATCTTGTTAATAACAGTCTCCCCATTTAATTATAGACAATAAACAAGTGCTGATTAAGGAATATATTTAACTAATAGTTATATTTTTATCTTTTTTGTAGGTTACTTGACACTAACAAATGGCACGTGATCCATTTGGAACTAGTGAGACTCCAAGCACTGGTGTAGTGAAACTCAAGTTGGGAGTGCTACCACTCCAACACCAACTTGTGACATGCAACTAGGAGAGGCTCCAACGCAAGCTCCAACACAAGGACAAGAAACGTCATCACATGGACAAGATACCCCCCATCACAACAAGAGGTATTGAAAAGGAAACCTAGTAGATCCCCTTCTAATGCTTGGACTCATTTCAAGAAAGTAAATGATAAAACTACTTGTAACTATTGTAATAAACAATATGCATGCAATAGTACTAGTCATGGGACCTCAAACATGCTAAAGCATTTGAAGATTTGTGTGAAAAATCCACATAGGGTATTTGATAAAAGGCAAAAAATAATTGGTATTGGAAAACAATGTGAGGATGATCTTGATAGTGTTAGCATGAAACTTGTTGAATTTAATCAAGAGGTAACTCGATATGCACTTGCTAGGATGATAATTATTGATGAGCTTCCTTTTAAATTTGTTGAAAACCAAGGATTTAGAGATTTGATGAGTGAGGCTCAACCGAGATTTAAAATTCCTTCTTATGTCACTCTTACTAAAGATTGCATGCAATTGTTTCAAATGGAGAAAGAGAGGTTGAAGTGCATATTGTCTAGAAATCACCAAATGGTTTCATTTACCACTGATACTTGGACTTCAATCCAAAACTTGAATTATATGTGTGTAACTGCTCACTACATTAATGATGGGTGGGAATTGAACAAGAAAACATTAAGTTTTGGTTTGATAGCTGACCACAAAGGTGAAACCATAGGAAATGCCTTAGAGAAATGCATGAAAGAATGTGGGATTTCAAAGATTTGTTATGTGACTGTTGACAATGCAAGTGCTAACAGTACTGCAATTGCATATTTGCTTAGAAAAATGAGTGATTGGAATGGTACTTCTTTATTAAATGGAGGGTTCATGCATATGAGATGTTGTGCTCACATCTTGAACTTAATTGTTAGTGATGGCTTGAAGGAAATTGATGTTTCAATTGAAAGGATAAGGGCTGCATACAAGTTTGTTAGGTCATCTCCAGCTAGATTTTCTACTTTTAAGACGTGTGTCCAAGAGGCTAGTATAACTAGTAAGGCAATGTTAACCCTTGATGTGCCAACCAGGTGGAATTCCACTTATTTCATGTTAGATGTTGCTGAAAAATATGAAAAGACATTTTATCACCTAGAAGATGCAGATAATGTATTTTTGTTAGCCCTTGACAATGTAGGAGGACCTCCTACTAGGGATGATTGGAGTCGTGCACGTAGTTTTGTCAAGCTTTTGAAAATATTCTATGATGTAACTCTTTCTTTTTCGGGGTTATTGCATGTTACATCTAATGTTTTTTTTTTCACAAGTTATGTGACATTCAAAAGACCCTAAGTAAGTGGAGGAAAAACAATGATGTAGGGCTACAAAGAATGGTAACAAATATGAAAGTCAAGTTTGACAAATATTGGGGAAATAGTGGGAGCATAAACTTTCTTTTGTTTGTGGCTGTGTTTCTTGATCCACGTTATAAACTTGAATATATTGAGTTTAGTTTTAATAAGATGTATGGTGATGGTTCGGATAAGTACAAGGAGATGGTGGAAAGATTGAAGGGTTTGATTGATAAGTTGTTTGATCATTATCTGTCATTGCATCTCATTCCCCTTGATATTGGTGATTCTAGTAGATTGACCTCAAATGTTGCCTTACAATCGCATGCTAGTGATGATGGTTTTGGTGATGATGATGAGGGTTGGGAAGATGAATTTAGATTAAAAGTGAGGAGAAAGCAAGGTGAGGTGAAAAGGAATGAGTTAGAAAGATACAAAAAGGATGATATTGAGGACAACACTCCTGGATTTGACATTTTGAAATGGTGGAAAGGGAAATCAATGAAATATTATGTTCTTTCTCTTATGGCTAGGGATATCTTGGCTATTCCAGTGTCTACTGTATCATCTAAGTCTGCATTCAGCACTAGAGGTCGAGTTCTTGACCCATTTCGCAATTCCTTGCATCCCACCACTGTTGAGGCATTGATTTGTACTCAGAATTGGATCAAGATTCCTAAAAAGAATCTTGAACTACGTGATGAAATGGAAGAAGTGGAGAAGGTTAAATCAGGTATGGAAACTTAATTTTAATTCTCAAGTTTTTTATTTGTTGTTGTATTTACTATTGTTACTAATTAATCTTGTTTACCTTTTATGTTTATGTTTGAATTTTTAGAGTTGTCTGGATTATCTTCAAATCTTGAAGTGGGGCTTCAATCAGGATTTTGACAATTTGAGGTTACATTTACTATTATCTTACTCAATTTATTAATTGCTAGTACTTAGTACTTATATTTTTTGTTTATAATGTAACATTTATTCATTCATTTAATATATTGAAGATCACAACTTGACCCATGATGAGTAATCTTGATGCTTCACTTGACAAAGAAGTCTTGCTAGTCTTTCAAGCTTTTAAGGTAATATTTATAAGTATATTAATTATGATTGATTGTTAAAATCTAGTATACACAAATTCTAACATTTTGTTTGTCCTTATTGCAGGATGTAGATGAAGTTGAAAGATAAATTGGATTTGATGAATCATGTTTGATGATTCATGTTTGATGTTTTTTTTTAGATTGAGTTTGGATTGACTTTGGGTGATACCCATTATTATGTTTGTACTGACTATTGATATCGCCTCTTGTGGAGGGGTGTTACATGCTTTTGAAATGGAATGGGATGTTTAATTGTTTGAACTGAATTAACTTAATGAACTGCCACCTTATTCAATGTCCTTTATTTCTCTCTTTTTTAGATTTAGTTCTTTAAAATTTCATATTCAAGATCGTATAATTGCTTTTCCTTCACATAGTCTTTTTTATCTTGCAAAAACATCTCAGGATCATCATTAAGGGGATTTCTTGCACCAAAATTGGGGCAAATCACCTACTTGCAAGAACTGTATATGTGTCATCCTGAATTACTTTTTGTTTAATCATTGTTATTATCATGTGTCTTAGTTCTGAATATCATGGTTGAAGCTAATATTTGGTTCTTATGTTTGTAGAATTTTGCACGACAACAATCTTATTAGAACAATACCTAAAGAGTTGTAGAATTTTGCATGTCAAGCTTTGAAGGGACTGCCTCCAAAACAAAGACTTAAAGCAATGACATTCTATGCAATGTGGTATGTATGACATGACCTTTTTAGCATTCAAAATTGAAGGCATGAATTAGGATATCTCTTCATAGACATCTCATAAAATTTGAATCATACAAAATTAGGATGTGTTAAAAAAATTAATGGTCAACCCGATTACCCGAACCAAACCAATCCATAAATGGTCGGTTCGATTTGATTCGGATTTAGCAATCAAAAAATAAGAAAACCGAACCAAACCGAACCAATTGATTTTGATTGGTTCGGATTTATTTTTTCCCAAAACTCGAACCAAACCACCCACTTACACCCCTAAGTACTTTAGTACATAAATATTTGGCAGAAGAATATTCTTTTAAAAAAATTTATAAAACGATTACGTTATTTCATAGTAAATGTAACACACTGTAATCTGTAATTTCTATTATAGTATTGTACCAAAATAAAGTAATCTCTATTATAGTACGAAGGAACATTAACATGGTCCAAACCAAAGCATAACTCGATTCTAGTAAGCAGAGGGAATTACTTCTATATACTTAACTTTTGGTATTTTGATTAGTTATCATATTTATTAATTACTATTATTTTTAGACTTTAGATTTTTTATAAAAAACAAATTAATAAACATTTGATAAAATTATCACAAATATTGATACTTAAAAACAGAATACTATATAACTCATTATGCAGAATATTCTGTCAATAAACTGTGATTAGATAATCGGAATTGCGGATTCAACGATTCTAACGTTGAATGGGAAATTATTAAATAAAGCTAATTCCCCACGTGCATCTCATGCAGCCATCATAACACAATATCCACGCGAAACCCTTTGTTTTGATGTAAAAAATTTACACTATATTTAGATGAAAGGTATTGAGGGGAACGAAAAGAAAATGAGGGGAACAGAAACGACTTCTCTTGTTTAGGAGTTTTAAAATGCATGAGAACAGAACGGAACATATGGGGAATCATTTCTCTTCTCTTCTCCTCAAATGCTTAATTTTTGTTCCCCCCAAAATTGAGGTGGAATGGAGAAAATACATGAGTAATTTCATTCCATTCCGTTCCGTTAATGAAACTTGTAAACAAAGAGAATGAAAATTATGTTTCATTCTATTCTTTTCATTTCTGTTTCATTCTATTTTTTTAATGAAAAAACATCCAAACATAAGTTTAGAGTGAATTACATTTTCCACCTTTAATTCTTCTTTTCACAATTTTAAAATATTATATTTTAATTTATTTTTATGCTTTCTAATAAAATTTTGCATGATCGAAAACTCAAAGTCGCTGCAACTACAACTAGGGTTGAAGCCATAGATGTTAGTTGTTTGACGTGGTGATAGTATTGTTAATGTATCTTAATTCAATTAATTAAATATTGTTATAAATTTTTCTTAAAAGATTTTTACCCTGACAACCAACACTAGTGATTGCTACAATTTTAAGTCATGAATCGTGTGAGAGTTTTAATAGGCAATATAAACATAGATTAAAATATAATTCATTTTCATCTCTTAAGAAAAGACAATTTATTTTTTTTTTAAATAAAAGAGAAGATAATATTATTTAAGCATATTAAGAGAAAGAATGTAATTTACTAAAAAATTTATAATAAAATGATATTAAGAATTCATTCATAAAATATTCTATTTTATTTTTATCTCTATACCAAACTTATCCGAAAGTTAATCAAAATGTATTTCGTTCTCTTCATTTCTTTATAATTTAATTTGCATAATAAAGTAATTTTCTCCGTTGACTTATTTTTTTTTTTTTGACAAAAAAAGATTAAATCATTTCATTAAGAAGAATAGTCTCAATACAAGTGGGAATCAAATGGAAAACATGGTGACTAGCGTAAAATCGTGATGCTCTAGCAAGAGTATGAGCAACATGATTAGCTTGCCTCCGAGAGAAACCAACTATATGGTTTTGTAAAAAACTCAAACCCTCTTTACATCTAATAATAATAGAACCGAATTCAGAGAAGTTTCTATTAGCTGACTTCATGTTGTTGACTACATGCTTGCAGTCAAGTTCCATGATGATGTTATGGTACTGCTGCCCCCTCAACCACTCAATAGCATCAAGGAGACCCATGGCTTCCGCTTCATGAACTTGGGGCATTCCTTGGTGCAGAATTGTTTTAGCCATAATAAAAGATCCAGTAGAGTCCCTTAAGCACAGACCAATTCCAAAAGAGTAGGTGTCTTGGAACATTGCTGCATCGATGTTGCACTTCACGAAATCGTGCGGTGGTTTTGTCCAACGGTGCTGCATTTGACGAGGATGACCAGCTTCATGAGGTAAGGATACTGCCATGCGAATGGATTTCCACTCAAGGAAAGCTTGTCTAGCCAAGATAACAGAAACGTAGGGATCCTTCTGAATGCCTTCCCACACTTTTTCATTCCTTCTTCTCCAAAGGCACCAAAAAATAATTGCCATTTCCTGTTTTTGCTCATGAGAAAATATATCTAGCAGCTTAAAAAATGCTTCAATAAGAGAATCTGCACTTTGTACAATTGGCATAATTAAATTCCAAAGCCCAGCAACCATCCAGACAGCTTGCGATTGTGAACATTCGAAGAAGATGTGCCAAGTTGATTCCAAGGAGGTCTCACAAAAAGGACAAATACATGAGCATTGAATTCCTTTTTCAACTAATCTTTGCCTTGTTGGCAGGCAGTCGCAAGCCATGCGCCAAAGTAGGATTTTGTATTTTTGCGGGACTTGAAGATGCCACAAAGTTGACCATTGTCCAAGAACACGAAGACTTGTACTGTCAACCAAATTCTCCATAATAAAGTGATATGAGGATTTAACAGTGTATCTACCATCTTTGCTAAGATTCCAAATAATCTCATCATTTTGGTTAGCAAAGAAAATAGGCATAGAAAGAATTTGTCCAGCATCGTGGTCATTAAAAATGGAAGTGATAATGTCGCTTTTCCAAGAGCTAGTGCTAGAGTGTAACAAGTCAGAAACATGCATTTCCTCCAAACCCACAATTTGAGAGCTAGTAACATAAGGGTTGTCAATATTCCTAAGCCAAGGGTCCCGCCATGCAAGAATGCTTTTACCATTGCCCAATTTCCATCTCATACCTCCTTTGACCACTACCCGTGAAGCGAAGATGCTACGCCAAACATAGCTTGGGTTATGGCCTAAAGAGGCCCCCAAGAAATCACTATTCGGAAAGTATTTAGCTTTGAAGACTTAAGTAACTATAGCATCATGGTCAGTCATAAATTTCCATCCCTGCTTCCCTAGCATGGCCAAATTAAAGGTGTAGAGATTACGAAAACTCATACCTCCATATTCTTTTTTCATAGAGAGACGATCCCAGCTGAGCCACTGTATTCCTTTACCATCTTGCCTGTTAGAACCCCACCAGAAAGAATTCATCATTTTTTGAATTTCATTACCAAGAGAAGTAGGAAGGAGAAAAGTACTCATACAGTATGTCGGTATTGCCTGAGCTGCTGATTTAATGAGAACTTCTCTACCACCTTTTGAAAGATGCTTTCCTGACCAATGGTGAATTTTCTTCTAGATTCTGTCCTTCAAATAATTGAAAAGAGCCTTTTTTCTACGCCCAATCATGGAGGGAAGGCCAAGATATTTCCCAGTTCCCATACATTCTGTGATCCCCAAAAAAGATGAGATATCAGCACGGACATTTTGAGGAGTGTTTCTACTGAAAAAAATCTCAGACTTCAGAAGGTTGATTTTGCTTGGCGGAAAATTTAAGTATCTCAAAGATTTGTAAAATTTTCCTTAAGGACTTTTGTCTCCTTATCATCTGCCCGGCAAAAAAGAAAATAATCATCAGCAAATAAAAGGTGTGTGAGGAGGGGAGCCCCTCTGCACACCTTAATACCATGAAGGTCTCCTTTTGATTCTGCCCTTTTGATGAGGGAAGTAAGACCCTCCATACAAAGAATGAAAATAAGTAGGGAGACAGTGGGTCACCCTGTCTAAGACCTCTCCCTGGAGCAATAGGACCAACTGATTCACCATTCACCAAAACATTGTATTTTACATCTTGAACGCACATGCTAATCCAACCAATCCACTTATCATGAAAGCCCATCTTGTGAAGCAAAGCTTTAAGGTAATTCCAGTCAACTCTATCAAAAGCTTTGCTGATATCTATTTTAAGAGCAATTTCACCAATTTTTCCTTTTGTCTTGCATTTCATGTGGTGGAGCAACTCAATAGCAACTAAGACATTATCGAGAATGGAACGACCCTCAACAAAAGCCGATTGCTCTTTGGAGATGCAATGAGGAAGAAGAGGCTTCAAACGATTAGCTAGGACCTTGGAAATAATTTTGTAAAGCACATTGCATAAAGAGATAGGTCTCAAATCTTTCATGGTGGAGGGGTTATTAATTTTTGGGATAAGAGCAATGTTAGTTTGAATGAGATTAGGGGGGAACACACCTTGCTCCAGCCAAAAGACACCCGAATGAAAAATATCGTCACCACAAAGATCCCAATTTTTTTTGAAAAATGCAGGATTCAAGCCGTCAGGCCCTGGAGATGTATTTGAGTCCATGTCGAAAAGAGCCTTTCGGAATTCACATTTACTAAAAGGCTTCAACAAAGCAGCATTATCTTCACTAGAAATTTTGCTCTGAATATGACAAACAGCATCCTCGATAGAAGGTTCCGAACCTGCAAAAAGTTTGGTGAAATAAATTCTTGCAACTTCACAAAACTTATTCTGCTCGGTTGTTATGGTTCCATTGTCTGCAACTAGATGTTTGATTTTATTTGCTCTTTTCCTTTCATTGGCCACCGCATGAAAGAACTTAGTATTCAAATCACCATTCTTATACCAAGCAACTTTTGATCTTTGTCTCCAGTAAGCGTCTTCTTGTGCAAGGAGAGTGCCAAGTTGATCACGAGCTTTTGACAATTTAGAAGAGGAGATGACATCATTGTTACCTCTAAGCATCTCAATGTCTTTTCGGCAAGCATCAATTGGGCCTTTGAAATGGATTCGCAAGCACCTACCCCAAGTATCCAAATCACGCGAGCAACAATGGAGTTTTGAGATAATGTCGGAGCCAATTTCTTATTCCACCCCGAGACAACAATATCATGCAAATCATTTTCCAAGAGCCAAGAGTTTTCAAAATGGAAATTATGCACATTGGGCCTATGGTTGCGGTCAAAGAGATTGAGCACTATTGGAGAATGATCTGACATATTAGAAACAACATTAGTGAGCTTACAATTTGGGAAAAGATCCAACTAGCATTGTGTTGCCATAGCTCTATCAAGTTTTTCTTCAATCTCATTAGGAGTTCCAAGACTTTTAAACCAAGTAAATTGGTGCCCAAATAAAGGAATGTCAATTAAATTAGCTTCAGTGACTGCATCTCGGAAGCCTTGAATGAGCCAATTGGGGTGATCTAAACGGCCTTTCTTTTCGTCATTAGATAGAAGATCATTGAAATATCCCATTATACACCAAGGCAACAAAACATCATTAGCAAGACTTCTCAGAAGATTCCAAGAATCTTTTCTTTTGCTTCTATCAGGAAAATCATAGAATCCAGTAAAGCGCCAGTGAGACATATCAAGATAGCAAACTTTAACATTTATTAAATTGGGGGAGAAATTTAAAAGATTACAATCAAAAGGGTACTTCCAGAAAAGAGCTAGACCACCACTTCTACCACTACAATCGACAGAAAAACAAGCATCATAACCCAACTTCACTTTAATTTCTTCAATTCTTTTGCCATGTACCAAAGTTTCAATGAGAAAAATAACATCCAAGTGGTACGTTCGGACGAGATCACAAAGAGATTGAACTGCTCTCGGGTTGCCCAGGCCCCGGCAGTTCCAGCTAAGAAGACTCATGATCCCTGGCAGGCCTGTTTGCCAGGGCCTGCCTGTAAAAAAAGAATTGTTTGGGTACCATTTTCATTATTTTTCAAATCCTCCATGGGTGCTGCCTTCATGTTTTCACCGTTGCAATTAACTGAGGTTGAAGCAGATATTAGCTTTCTCTTCTTTTCTCCGACAATTAATTCCTCATTTAGAGCATCCTCTTGCATTGCATTCTCCTTGACTTGCGTTGAAACCATTGAAGCATTTGATTGGCTCATTAAATCGGAAAGAGAATTTTGGGATCCTTATAGATGGCTGCCATTAAGTCGTTACGTTTCTGAGCCTCCACATTTGCCCCATCGTTATTATCATAATTGGAATTATTATTTCCGCTCAATCCGATGCCTTGACTTCCGCTAACGTTCTTTTGCATTGAATGCGCTTGACCTAGGAGATGGACCATCATCGCGCAACCATCCGGCACTACTACTTGGCCGCTCCCCGGGCTCTGCTCGGTTGAGTCCCCATGCACGTTCTCCATTATGACCATGGTTAGAATTCGCTCACAGTAATCATCTGTGTGACCGAGCTTTCCACAAATATAACAAAAGAGACCTAAGCTTTCATATTTGAAATGGACTTCACGCGCTTCTCCGCCACCTTTTTAATCTTCTTGGAACGCTTCAGAGGTTTTCTAACATCAACAAGAATTCTCAGCCGCATATATTTTTCCAGAAACTTGAATTATTCTTCTCATCATATTCCAGAAATTCTGTGATGTAATTTCCTATGCTCTGACCAACCGCATAAATTGTGAACCCTGCTGGCATGTCATGCACTTGTACCCAGAATGGAATTGAGTTGAGAGGAATCTGAGATGGGATTTTGCCTTCCTTGATGACACCTAAAATGAGAAGGTGTTTGTCGAAAGACCAAGGGCCTCCTTTTATAACCCGTTGAATATCTACTGGATGGAAGAATTGGAAAAGAAACAAACCTTGTTCAATCTCCTTAATCGAAACTCCCTTCAAGGGATGCCAGATACCCGCCATTCTTTCTTTCATGATATGCACCCTTATTGGTCTGTCAGTCAGAAACTTGCCAACGAGACATAGGGATAAGTTAACACCCTCATATTCTACTGTCTCCATTGGAACCACCAAGTCTTCTTCGACATCATCTAGAGATAGGTCAGCCATATTAGCTTGCGTCATGTTTTCAAGCCGTTTATTTATGATTATTGACATTATTATTGTATTATTTTTATGTTAATATATTAACGTCATTGTATATAATTTAATTTAATTTAATTTCAGCGTGACACTGCACATACCGAATTATATTTCCCATCCCAATAAACTGTCTTCGCTACAGCTTGTTCCTATCACTAGCAGCAACCCTATAAACTAATTTTTGAAAATGCTAGTGTTCCTCAATCTGGTATCAGTAATGCTGTAAGTTGTTACTGGTCTAGCTTATAATTATGTCCATGCTCTCTCCATGCAACAAAAAGCTCAGCTTGGTCCTGCTGCTTATGTAACTCTTAGCATTGCTTGCTCTTTGCCTCTTGGTGGTGGGATGAAATTGTCTGTCCCACCAATTAAAATGCGCTAACTAGGAAAAATGACAAATCATTTTGTTAAACGGGAAACAATTTTAAGTAACAAAATGATTTGACATTTTTTTCTACTTGGCACATTTTAATTGGTGGAATAGGGAATAGGATAGGAACTTGGTACAGACGATTTCTATCCCCTAGTGGCTGGACCAAAATCAATGTAGACGATTTCTATCCCTTAGTGGCTGGACCAAAATCAATGTTGATGTGTTAGTGGTGTGGTTGCAGGTTTTATGTCCAATCTTGGACCTTGTTCAATTACCACGGCTGAATTGTGGGGTATACTTTATGGGTTGAAACTGGCTCAGTCCCTTGATATGACTAGGATAATTTTGGAAACGGACTCCAGGGTGGCTGTGAAATTGTCATCTTCCTCTTGTGCTACCTGGCACCCTTGTCGTTCTCTTATGAATTAGATCAGATCCAAGCAATGTGCCATCAGGGATGGGAAGTCCATATTCAGCACACTTATAGAGAATCTAAGAGATATGCAGACGCGCTTGCTAACCGTGCTCTCACTCCCTTCCTTTGGTACTTATTATTTCACTCACTCCTCCTTGTATTTCTATTATTCTTATGGATGATGCTTGTGGTTTTGCCCTGGATAGGATAGTCACTGGCTTGTCTTGTTTCTTTGGGCTTTGGCCCCACAGTTAATAAAAAAAATATTTCCCAACCCAATCACTCCATCACCTCTTTTTGTGCTGTATACTATATTATATTCTTGTGTTATATTTCTTTTTAGTAAATCCCATTTCACTTTGTACCTAAAAAAAAAAAAAATCCTATTTCACTTTTCTGAAGATAAAGTGTTATCATTCTAGTCATCTAAAAATTTTTGGCATTAATTTAGTGGTTAATCATAAAAAGCGACATTAATTTGACTCTCCAAACAAATTAATATAAATTTTATCCTTTAATCATAAGAAATGATATCATTTTAATTTGTTAATCATACAAAGTTGAGTTGAATTTAATCACTCAATAATAAAAAATAACATTAACGTAGTCCCTTAATGTCATGATTTATACAAAAATATAATTTTGATATTTTTCATAACTTAAAAAACAAAATTGATGACAAATTTTTTTGAAAAACCAAATTAACGACACTTATATTTTTAGGGGAGAAAAATGAGTTATGTGATT
The DNA here is from genome assembly GCA_029884595.1 of Ormosia semicastrata. NCBI lineage: Eukaryota > Viridiplantae > Streptophyta > Magnoliopsida > Fabales > Fabaceae > Ormosia > Ormosia semicastrata. Next base: position 973,183 of record JAQQTO010000043.1, read on the forward strand.
CAAGTTCGGCGGGCCGACAAGCACCATGGTATTTGAGAACTGGGTTACGTCTATCGTGCACCTTGCTCAATCGCGGAGCATAGGTGCACTTTACCTCCTATTAGAGATAATGAATTTTCTCTTCCGGTTCAATGGCACATTGTAGACGCAGCCATCAAGTTATTATCCACAAAAGATGACAAAAAAAGAAGAAGAAGTTATTATCCACCAAGAATGGGTACTTGTTGAACCGGCCGATTTTAATCACCCGCTGGTTCGAACTTAAATATTTTCCCCTATCCCCATTGTATTTGGGGCTGTGATTTGTGGTTTGATGTTGGAAAATATTTTTCTTACAATCAAATACATTTAATTTTTCCTTTATCATATTTTTGAGAAAAAATATCAAATTAGATTATATACGACTGTAATACTTTTATCAGATTTAATATAAATTTGTGAGTAAAGTAAAAAAGAGTTCAAATATTTTTAATGAAAACGTGACCGTTTCATCTTTGTCTGAGGGTTTAGGAGTTTTGGAAGACTCTGCCTGCTTCTTTCCCTCCTAATAACAGTATTATCACATCACGCTGTTTCTGATCTCAACGAAATCCAGCATACAATATTTATAGGTTACAAAACGGTCAATCCGTCCCGCCTCGCCTTCAATTCGCTAAAATGTGAGATGGAGTGAATTGGTCTATTTTAAAAATAGATTGAAAGAAAGTAACCCATCTCATTTAGAATAAGTTGGCGGGTTATTTCACATAAAGAAAAAAAAGAAAATGAAAAAAAAAAAAATTAGTTAATAGGTCAACTCATCTAAAAAATAAAAAATATATATAAAAAATAAAAAAAATCACAAAATTTTAAAAAAATAAAAATATTATAATTTATAGAGATTAAAAAAATAAAAAAATAAAATAAATTTAGTATCATACTCATAAAAATACTATAAACACAAATAAAAAGATTCATTTATAATACTTAAAAAAAATTTAACTCAACGAATAAACTTGCACTTTTCATTACTCAACCGCGCGTTATATGGACGGGTTATGCGAGTTGAAAAATGAAAGTGAGTTGAAAACTTGAACCTAACCTATAAAAAAATAATGAGTTGACGGATTAATCCAACAAGTTGAACTCGTTTTGTCACCTCTAACAATATTGTTGTTTGTTATATTCTCGTTTGTTGTGTTGTGTTTGTTCTAACATTTGGTAGTTAGTTAGAGATGGAGGAGGCCCAGAAACAGTTACAATTTGAAGTGGACCTCGGTAACTTGATGGCGTTGGACCCTCATCACATCTTCCCTTCTCATTCTCAACCACCTTCTTCCACTTCCAGGGATGACCTCATCAATCTAAGTTTCCATAAAGCCTTCGACTTAGCTCAAGCTATATTGCACATGCCCTTCTTACTTTGCCATCAATAGAAGACGCGGATGGACCCCTTGTCAACTTGCCTCCACTCACTAAATTGCCCAGGGAAAAACATGTAATGTAACCCTCTCACTTCTATTCATTATTTTTTTATTATAAAAAAATGAAATCTTTTAATTGTTACTTGTCACATATTTTTGGGAGTTGAGATTTTAAAAGGTTTTGGAGAAAAAAAAAGAGGTTTTATTTTTTATTTTTTCGTGAAATCACGAAATATTTTAACATGTGACTTATTTGAATTGAACTTGAAATAAATTTTTGTTTGACTACAGAAATACAAAAGTTATATAATTTTCTTGTAAGAGTTATTTTTTTAGATAAGTAATGACTTATTCTTTATTTTGAGTAAATACTTTTTATATTTAAGATTTTTTTAAAATGAAAGAATAAAATAAAAGATGATTATATAATCTTTTAATTATATTTTATTATTCATATTTCTAAATATTTATAATTTTCTTAATTTAAAAATAAAAAATAAGTCTTTATTTTTCTTTCCTTTCGAACATATCACCCTTAGATTCTGTTGATCTAGTGTTTTTCTATGTCTAAGCAGCAAAAGTTGTTTGCTCATGATTTTTTTTATGCTTTCAGTTGCCAAAGGCAAAGCCTCCAACAAAATGGGAAATTTTTGCCAAAAAGAAAGGTTAGTCATCCTGCTGCATATGTTTCTTTCTGTCAAATAATTTTCATATTACAGACAACCTTAATCTGGCTTATTTTCTTTGATGTTGTTTATGTCTTCAGATTTGGGTTTAGTGTTGTTTTGCAATTTTTACTAGCTGAACATTTTTTTAATGTTATTTTAGGCATTCAAAAGCGGAGGAAAGACAAGGTTGTATATGATGAACAATCTGGAAACTGGAAACGCAGATATGGGTATGATCGTGTGAATGACGAAGATACCGTACCTATCATTGAGGCAAAAGCAACTGATAGTAAATAATTGAACAAGACTTTCCTTATTTGAACTAAGAGAGAGTCATCATTGAAATTATTGCTACTGTAGTACGATGTTTATCTTAATGGCGGAGTATGAGCATAGACACCCTTCTTTGAGGTGTTACTATTGGCCACCAACAGAACTACTACATGTGTTAGGATAGAAGTTTAATTTTTGGACAATTCATGCCAACCCTATGTAAGGCATGTGCTCAAACCAAATATAAATTAAAAGAAAATATGAATTAGAGCACCATAGGTAAATCTGAAAATCCAAACTATATAAAATGGAACCATTTAAAAAATATCAGGTCATACAAAATGCTTAATCATAACATATAGTTGACCTGGGTTTCCTAGAGTAGTATATCAGATATCTAATGGAGTACCAATCAGTTAGGATTTTAAAATGCTGAAGATGTTACTTTCATACTTAATTCTTGCAGTTTGGACATAAAGATTCTTACGTGTGCTGATGTGGATCTTGTTAGATGGTTAGACGTTTCTAAGTTGATACCTATCTATTTCATTATGAATGTAGGAGCAGTTTAATATGCTCCTGAAATGTGTTTGAACATTAATGTTCCATGAAAGTTACTTATTGTTATAAGTAAAGTTGTGTTGACTCAAAATTTTAATAATTTTTAAATTAAAATAGCTTATTTATTTTTAGAAGTTTTAGTTTTAGTTATTTGCTACATAGTCCATCAATTCTTTTTCTCTTCTCCCTTGACACTACAACACCATGCCACCACTCAATGCTTAGATTGACCCTGGTAGCAACTTGGGTATTGTGCAATGAGAAGCTGCAATAAAATATTCTCATCAACTCATCTTCACCAGATTCACCACAACCTCATTTACTCAAAACTTCAATAGCATCCTTTGATTTGTTTACAAGTTCTTGTTCTTAAACTTCAACTTGGTTTATGCTAATGGTCAAATAGGTGGTAGAATTGAAAACTTGCAAAGCGTTTATAAGATGTAGTATTTTGTCTATGTTTGTGTTCAACAATCAAGTTCAATCACTCAGAAATTGAATCTCGTTTGTGTGTGTGTTTGTCTCTGAAGTATATTAATTTTAAGAAGATTCTATGCTGTACGGTTAACCACTCAAAATGGCCTATAGTAGCAGGTCAGTCGGTTGGATATTTTATTTTTTGTAAAACTCCCAAACAGCACGAATCCATCCTCCGTCCAATTTCTCTGCAGAAATTGGTGGTTGATTTGGCATGGAGGCAGAAAATTGCAAGAACGAGGAGTGTGTGTGGGCCATGAAACTCTTCTTGAGTCCTGATCTGGATCGCTCTGATCCTGGCTTGTGGTGGTTCAAATGGTGTTGAGCCGGTGGGTTGCGGGTTGCGCAGTGGCTTGAGGCTAAGGCTCTGTTGATGGTGGTTCACAACTATGGGTTGCAGGGGTGGGCACCTAGTGCGGCTTGCAGGATTGCTGGGTTCGACACAGGGGTGTGGGTGATGGGTTCGGTGCCGTGGTGACGTGGCTGGGGTGGGGCGCCTGTTGGTGGTGAAGGAGTGACTGTGGCGTTGGTGTTGGGCGTGCGACGGTGGCGTCTGCTTCGATCTCTCCAATGTCCCCGTCCGAGACCCTCCCGACAGCCCCTTGGCTCCGCTGTTCGAATCACGATGGCTCGACAGCAAGTGGATAGGCACACAATCCGACAATGCCTTCCCCGAACCACCGTCCACCACGACCCGCCGCCACCGTCACCGTCATCCCCTCACCACTCGCAACCCCCTCACCACCGTCTCTGCCGCTGTTCGAATCGCAGTGGTTCCACAACAAGTGGTGGGATGGTGCACCGTCTCTGCCGCTGTTTGGTTTTTTTTCACTAATAAATCAACGGTTTAAAACAAATGGTACATGTTGCACCACAAACCAATTAGGTGCACGACGAATCCTTAGTTTTATCCATTTTGTGGGCAACAATGGCCTCGAGCTAACTTGACAATGGACTTCGTTTCATAATTTCATTTCTTTAAAATGAAAATTATACATCATTTAGAATTTAAATGAGTATATTTGATATAACTAGGACTGGCAATAAATCAAGCTAGCTTGTGGGTCTGTTCGAAATTTGATTTGTTAACAACTTAATAAATTATAAATTTTGACTTTTATTAAGTAAGTTAAGTTTAAATTTTTATATCTTCGATTTATTAGTTCATTAGTTGACTTCATATATATATATAATTATTTTTTTTCAACAACAATAATAATAATGTTTTAGTTTAATATATATTAGAATTTAATTTTTTAATTGCATTCCTTTTTAAGTAAATATATGTTAAATTTTTTTTGTGTGTAAAAAATGACATTTTATTAAGTGGCAAAGTCAAGTTTAATTCATTTAACTTAAAAGGTTTAACTAATACCAAGCAATAATAGTGTCATCTATTGTTCAAGTTGTGAACAATTAGTATTTATCATGTTCTTATGACATTTCACTTTTATTGGTATAAAATCTTAAAAGAATAAAAAATAATAATATGTAGGCTAATAATATCTAATGGTATTCGAAGACATTAGTACAATAGAAAATGAGAAGTAATCGTGCCTCTTAGGCATGAAGGTTTAATAATAGTATAGATTTTTTAATAAAATAATTAAGTTCTACAGGAATCTCTAAAAGATTGGTTGTACATATTTTAGATATATTTCTTAGAGATATTTTATAGGTTTGATAAATATTTAGATATTTTAAAAATTAGATGAAAGAAAGTTTTAAAACCTCATCTCTATCACACATTCAGTTACATCTCCACCTTCCATGAAGGGGGTTAAGCAACTATAAATAGGCAAGGCTCTCTTGCCAAACCATCAATAATTTTACACTCAGTTTCCAAACTAAATTTCCTCTTATAATTGATGTTTAGGTCTAACACAACTTAGCTTGACTCATTATAACCCTAGATATAACATATTTAAATTAGTTTAATGCAAGTTATAAATGGTCAAATGATGTGAATAAATAAGATCCTTTATAATGTTGCGTTGGAGAATTGCTACACCGAGGAAAAAAATATACTAGAGGATATATGATGAAGCAATTTGAAAGCGAGTATGTTTGTGTAAAGGATCATGTTAAGTATTTTTACCTGATGGTGACGTGGATAAGGCGAGCCCGTGGTGACACGTTGTGGATGACTAGTTGATTAATGTAGAAGATGAAGAGGGCCAAAAGCAAGAATTAATAGGAAGAAAATGTAGTAGAGGAAAAGGCTAGCAAGTTAGGTGGCCAAGATAATGCGATTCAATGTGGGGGATGACGCTTTTGTGCTTGTCAAGGATGATCAGCTGTCTAACGATGGAGAATGCCCTAGATGTTAATTTATACTTTTGGTGTTTTTCTTTGATTATTAGTGTTTGTCTTGAAGTCTGGCCTCTAGGCTTTTTTTTCTTTTCTTTTTCTATGATGAACTTGATCTGTGCTAGTAGTTTTATTTGAATTATCTTGTTTTTGTCTTTTGAGTACTCATTGGTATTTGTTTCTCTTCAATAATGACTGTCGCGACCGGGATCGCGGCGGATCATAGCAACTCATGTGATTTTAGAAAAAGAAATAGAGTCGCTACCAATTTTATTTAAATTAGGAAAAATTAGAAAACCTTTATTTGAAAATGGTCTTTGGAATCAGATTGGATTCGGGAGTCAGTTATGGATAAGGAAGGGCGGAAACTTAATCCCACAGCACCCTTAACACACCCGTTCTAAAAACGGTACCTTAAATTGATTGTGCGAAACTTTATAACTTTTAAAAATATTTGTTTTATCATTTTCTTTTAAAAAAAACAGATAAAAAAAAATTAAAAGAAGGAAAAGAAGATTTGAGGAATCATTGAGTTGTCACAACTTAAATGATTCCCAAAACAAGAGATTAACAAACTGTCACAGCTCAACTAATCTGATATTATAATTTCTCAACAACGTTTAATTATTTTATTTTTTCTAACAAAACCAACAGCTAAAGAAAGAGAAAAAAAAATAATAAAAATAAATATGATAAACAAAGTTAACGAAAAAAAAATTGTTATTTATCTATACTACCCAAGCTCAAAAGAAGGCCTTGGATTACAAAAAAAAAGTAAAATAATCATGAAGCCCAACCCAACAGAACCATTTTCTTTTATTGTACTTTTGTTATAAACTCTTTTTCTTAAAACATACATGCTACCTTCTAAAAAAAATAATAATAAAAGAAGAAAGCAGAAAACAGAGGCTCGTAGCCTCTGATAAGGAAAAAAAAAAAAAAAAAAGGAAAGAGGCGTCGTGTTGCGTTGGGAAGGATCTGGTGGAGGTCGACGGTCGGTTGGGGTTTTGGTTCTTTGTGATCCGAGCCGGTCGGTGCGGGGGTTCTGGTTTTGTGATCCGACGGTCGGTGCGGGGGGGATCATGGCTTCACGTTGTCCTGGACGGTCGGTGCGGGGATGGATTTTAGTTGTTAGGAGAGTGGTGAAGGTTGGTATGGGTTTACGTGGGGGCCTGGAGGTAGTTGGTTAGAATGGTGATTCTGGAGGGTAGGTGTTTAGGAGGTTGAAGGTGGGATGGAAGATGGTTGGGTTCGACGGTCGGTGTGGAGAGGGACTTGGTTGGGTTCGACGGTCGGTGCGGAGATGGATTTTGGTTGGGTTCGACGGTCGGTCGAAGGGAGAAATTGTGTTGGGTTCGACGATCGGTTGAAGGGAGAGATTTTGTGTTGGGTTCGACGGTCTGTTGGAGGGGGAGATTTGGTGTTGGGTTCGACGGTCGGTTGAAGGGAGAGATTTGGTGTTGGGTCCGACAGTCAGTCGAAGGGAGAAATTGTGTTGGGTTTGACGGTCGGTTGAAGGGAAGGATCTGGCTTCTATGAGGTTCGACGGTCGGTGAGGGGAAGGATCTGGCTTCTGTGAGGTTCGACGGTCGGTGAGGGCTTCTGAGGTCCGACGGTCTGTTATTCGGTTCGATGATGGATTACGAAGGTAATGGGTTGTGGTGAGGTTGGTTGCGGAAGTTGAAGGGAGGTGAGGCTATGGAGGTGCAACCATGATGGTGGCCACTGTTTGGAGGCTTGGAGGTGGGGATGAGTTGTTAGGGGAATGGTGAAGGTTGAGGAAGGTGAACAGTGGCAGGGAATTGTGTGGTAGTGTTTTTGGTGAGGGTGAAAATAGAAGAAAAACAGAATGCAGAAATTTAGATGAAACAGTAATGGCAGAAGTCCAAGCATAAGGAAAAAAAAACCAAACAAAATACCTCCGTACTTCAGGAAAACAACTTGGAGAAAATCTTTCTATTCAAATCTTTTCGTTACAATCTCACTTCTCACTTTCTCTCAAAACCCAGTTTTCTCACCAGTAGCAAGTAATAGCTTTTTTGATCTGTAAGAGAAAACTGTAAACTAAAGAAAATTTCTGAAAAAAAGGAAAAGAGAGTCCCCCCTTCTTTACATTGTCCCCTTTTATAGGCATAAAGAGATTCTGGCTTGGCATCCCGAGCGTCGGTTGTGCAGTCTCCTTCTCTGTAAAAATATCTCCTCTCTAATATTAGCTTTGGCAAAGACGAGATTGTGCCATCCCCGTCACTCTCTGTTTTTAGCTTTAAAACTTGCTTCCTTTTTCTCTTTTCCCGCCCTATCCGTTTTATGTATCCGGGGTTCAACACGCAAGAGTGGCATCGAGGGACAAGCAATGCAAAAAGTGCATCTAAGGCGATAGTCGCAAGAGTTGCATCAGCGGCAGACTCCTTCACTATTTGATGCTTCATTCCTTTGTTCCATCTCTTTCTTCCTCCCAATATCTGTTGCTTTTCCTTTTTGTTCATTCTCACTGTCTGTGACTTCCAAAGATTGGTGGTCTCTGTTGCTACCACCCCTTTTTTGTCTTTCTTTGGTTTATTTCCTTTTTATTTATTGCTTTGCATGTCTTTTGTCTTCTTCTTCCGGCTTTGTTTGCTTCTTCAACGATGGCCTCCTTTTCATTTTCTTCAAGGCACTGCCTCACTCAATTGCATTAAAGCTTTGCCCATGTATTTGGCTATTCTTCACTACGTTGTTTCCTTTTCTTTGTTGCTTCTTCCTTTTTTTTTTTAAACTTTAAACAAAATGGGCCAAAGTAGCTAAATGGACCAGAACATATATTTTATTGGGCTATACTTGATCTAGATCAGAAACTAAAGAAAAGAGGGTAATTAATAAAAAAAGAAATTACTATTTTTATTTTTATTAAAAGTTTTAAGGATCCAGGACAAAATTGGGTGTTTGATTAGCTTACTCTTTACTTGTTTCTTAGTAGAGACCATGAATAACTGTAGTTTTCATGTTATTGTTGTAAGAAACGAGTAAAGACGTGAACTCAAATTTTATCCGGCAATGTATGGGATGAGGTGAATAGACAAGGCAAAGATGCCGCTTGGAAACCAGCGAGCTAAAATGTGGATTTATGAGTTGTTGCAACATCGTTAACCCTACCAAAGTGAAACTCGGCGTAAAGCCAGAGACGTCACTGCATTGTCAACGAGCTGTCACAGCTCAGTTGACATTTTTTTTTTTTTTGAATCTTAAAAGACCTTGGGTGACTTTACAACTGGAAATGGTAAAAGACAGTGGGCTTGGCCCAGAATTTAAAAAGACAGTGGGCTTGGCCCGAAATTTAAAAGACAGTGGGCTTGGCCCAGAATTTAAAAGACAGTGGGCTTGACCCGGAATTTAAAAAGACAGTGGGCTTGGCCCGAAATTTAAAAGATAGTGGGCTTGACCCAGAATTTAAAAGACAATGGGCTTGGCCTAGAATTTAAAAGATAGTGGGCTTGACCCGGAATTTAAAAGACAGTGGGCTTGGCCCGGAATTTAAAAAGACAGTGGGCTTGGCCCGAAATTTAAAAGATAGTGGGCTTGACCCAGAATTTAAAAGACAATGGGCTTGGCCTGCAATTTAAAAACACGATGGGCTTGGCCTAATTTAAAAACAGATGGGCTTAGCCCGAAATTTAAAAGACAGTGGGCTTGACCCAAAATTTAAAAGGCAGTGGGCTTGACCTGAAATTTAAAAGACAATGGGCTTGGCCCAAAATTTAAAAGACAGTGGGCTTGGCCCGGAATTTAAAAAGACAGTAGACTTGACCCAAAATTTAAAAGACAGTGGGCTTGGCCCGGAATTTAAAAGACCGTGGGCTTGGCCTGGAATTTAAAAGACAATGGGCTTGACCTGAAATTTAAAAGACAGTGGGCTTGGCCCAAAATTTAAAAGACAGTGGGTTTGGCCCGGAATTTAAAAGACAGTGGGCTTGGCCCAGAATTTAAAAGACAATGGGCTTGGCCTAGAATTTAAAGACAGTGGGCTTGGTCCGGAATTTAAAAGACAGTGGGCTTGGCCCGGAATTTAAAAGACAGTGGGCTTGGCCCGGAATTTAAAAAGACAGTGGGCTTGGCCCGATAGGATTTTTTTTTTTGTGTTTTGCTGTTCTTTTACAGTGAAGCTCGTCGCAAAAGCCAAAGACATCACTTTTCACAAATTTGCAGCTCATGGAAGGATGTTGCAACGTACATTCCTGCAACTCAAAAATCATATCAAAAGATTGAAAACATTATGCCAAAACCTTTCTTTTGCATATCTGATTCTGATTGTTTCCTCGGAAAATTTTGATCTATCAAACCCGGGCGTAGGCTCTCGCAAACTAGGGCTCATCAACTTGTTTCGAGTTCCTTGGAATCCTCGGACACTGGAGTCACTTTACTTCTGAGTTTGCTCATCGAGCACATTTCCCTCTTAACATTGCGATTGCATTAGGATCTTTTCTTCCCTCGTTTGAACCTTCTGATTCATTCTTGATCTAACTTGTTAGTTAGAGGATTGCCATTAAATTGTTAGATCAATGATACTGAATTTATATTCCCTCTTATCGAAGCATTTTGTGATAAACACGTGCGACTTCACAAATATAAAAGAAAGGAACATGACAAAGAAAGATGAAGAATAAAAAGAGAAGAAAGGAAAGTATTTTCATTGATTTGGGTGTTCACAAGCATGAAAAGGCAAATAGTACAAAAAGATGATACAAAGGCAAGGTGACAGACAATTGCCCCAGTTAGGATTCCTTTCTTCTCATTAGATAGGTCCTAATTCTCAGATGGATATTACAACCACTTGTGACACGATCTCTCTTCCATCCACCACCGCTTAAAATTGCCCCAGTTTTGTCTTCCATCGCCACTTAAAATTGCCCCAATTTTTTGGTCTTCTTTTATGCTGTCTGGGTGAGCCTTTCAGGTGACATCTTCTAGGAGAGCCTTTGCCGACTTTAAACTTTTTTTTTTTTTAAATTTAGATGCCCTAACTTTTGCTTAGGAAATTTGCTTTATGGGTTTTCAACCTAACGGGCTATTTTCTTTTCTTTCTTTTTCTTTTTCTTTTTCTTTTTTTTTTTTTTTTTAGGCATAGAACTTTTTGTCGCATCAGCATTTGTCGGTCTTGGCAATTCATTTCTGTCCATATCTGTTAAAACTAAGGCGCCTCCAAAGAATGCCTTCTTAACGATATACGGCCTTTCATAACTCGGTGCCCATTTTCCTCGAGCGTCCTCTTGGTTTGAAAGTTTTTTCTTTAAAACCAGGTCACCTACTTGGAACTCCCTAGGGCGCACTTTCTTGTTGAAAGCTCTTGCCATTCTTCTTTGGTATAGTTGCCCATGACAGATAGCTTTTAATCGCTTTTCTTCAATCATGTTTAACTGCTCGTACTGAGTCTTTACCCATTCTGCTTCTTCTAACTCAACTTCTATTAACACTCTTAAAGATGGGATTTCGACCTCTATGGTGGAGACTGCTTCCATACCATAGACCAAGGAGAACGGTGTTGCCCCAGTGCTGGATCGGATATTAGTGCGATAAGCGTGGAGAGCATAGGGGAGCATCTCATGCCATTCTCTGTAGTTAACCACCATTTTGGCTACTATCTTCTTGATGTTCTTATTTGCCGCTTCTACCGCACCATTCATCTGGGGTCTGTAAGGAGCAGAATTGTGATGCTTGATCCTAAACCTCTGGCATAGATTCTTGATTTCTGCACTATTGAGGTTAGGGCCATTATCTGTGATAATCCTCTCCAGAATTTCATACCGACAAATGATGTTTACCCTTAAAAATTTAAGGATGACCTTTTGAGTGACTTTGGCGTAGGAAGCAGCCTCTACCCACTTGGTGAAATAAACCTATGGCCATTGGAAGCTTTCGGGTTTATTGGCCCAATAACATCGATTCCCCACATTGAAAAAGGCCAGGGTGCCACCATATTATGCAATGGAACGGGTGGTGCATTAATGCGATCAGCGTACGCTTGGCGTTTATGACACTTTCGAACATATTCTATGCAATCAGCTTCCATAGTAGACTAGTAATAACCATATCGCAGGATCTGACGAGCCATCATGATACCATTGGCATGTGTTCCACATATTCCCTCATGAACTTCTGTTAAGATGGTGAGAGCCTCCATAGCTCCTATGCATCTGAGGAGTGTGCCATCATAGTTTATTTTGTACAGTATTTCCCCATTCAAAAAGAAAGCCATGGAAAGCCGATGGATGCTCTTTTTGTCTGTCTCATTTGCCCCTGATGGGTATTCTCTGAACTTGATGTATTGCATGATATAATGGAACCGGTGACCATCTTCTTCTTCCTCAACATTAGAACAAGAGATCGGTTCACTTTCGCCCTTATTTGGATGGGTTGCACATTAGCATGAATATTCAGATTGGTCATTACAGCCAAAGTTGAGAGCATCTGCGAACTGGTTCTTATCCCGAGTCAAGTGCGAGAAGGTGATCCCTTCAAACTTCTCGATCAACTGCATCAAATATTTCTGGTAGGGAATCAACTTGGGGTCTTTAGTCTGCCATTCCCCGTTCACTTGATAGATTGTCAGCGCTGAGTCTCCATATACTTGTAGTTCTTTTACTTCCAATTCGATTACAACCTTTAACCCTTGAGCACAAGCTTCATACTCTACAACATTATTGGTGCAATCGAACTCTAACTTGATGGCCACTGGGTATTGCTTCCCACTTGGTGATATGACCACTGCACCTATGCCGTTCCCATACATATTGACTGCTCCGTCAAAAAACATCTTCCACATGTCCTCTTCATCTGACTCCTCTTCTTCAATTGCTAAAACATCCTCATCGGAAAATCGGGGACGTCACAAAGTTCTTTGGTAATTGAGCGGGTTCTCAGCTAAGTGATCTGCAATTACGCTCCCTTTGATAGATTTTCAAGTTACATACTTTATGTCGAACTTAGAAAGAACCACTTGCCACTTGGAAAACCTTTATTTGAAAATGGTTTTTGGAACCAGATTGGATTCGGGAGTCAGTTATGGATAAGGAAGGGCGGAAACTTAATCCCACAGCACCCCTAACACACCCGTTCTAAAAACGGTACCTTAAATTGATTGTGCGAAACTTTATAACTTTTAAAAATATTTGTTTTGTCATTTTCTTTAAAAAAAATAGATAAAAAAATTAAAAGAAGGAAAAGAAGATTTTAGGAATCATCGAGTTGTCACAACTTAAATGATTCCCAAAACAAGAGATTAACAAATTGTCACAGCTCAGCTAATCCGATATTATAATTTCTCAACAACGTTTAATTATTTTATTTTTTCTAACAAAATCAACAGCTAAAGAAAGAGAAAAAAAATAATAAAAATAAATATGATAAACAAAATTAACGAAAAAAAGAAAATTATTATTTATCTATACTACCCAAGCTCAAAAGAAGGCTTTGGATTACAAAAAAAAGTAAAATAATCATGAAGCCCAACCCAGCAGAACCCTTTTCTTTTATTGTACTTTTGTTATAAATTATTTTTCTTAAAACATACATGCTACCTTCTAAAAAATAATAATAATAAAAGAAGAAAGCAGAAAACAAAGGCTCGTAGCCTCTGATAAGGAGAAAAAAAAAAAGGAAAGAGGCGTCGTGTTGTGTTGGGAAGGATCGGTGGAGGTCCGACGGTCGGTTGGGGGGTTAAGTTCTTTGTGATCCGACGGTCGGTGTAGGGGTTCGGTTTTGTGATCCGACGGTCGGTGCGGGGCGGATCATGGCTTCGTTGTCGACGGTCGGTGCGGGGATGGATTTTGGTTATTAGGAGAGTGGTGAAGGTTGGTATGGGTTTACGTGGGGGCCTGGAGGTAGTTGGTTAGAATGGTGATTACGGAGGGTAGGTGTTTAGGAGGTTGAAGGTGGGATGGAAGATGGTTGGGTTTGATGGTCGGTGTGGAGAGGGACTTGGTTGGGTTCGACGGTCGGTGCGAGAGATGGATTTTGGTTGGGTTCGACGGTCGGTCGAAGGAGAAATTGTGTTGGGTTCGACGGTCGGTTGAAGGGAGAGATTTTGTGTTGGGTTCGACGGTCGGTTGGGGGAGATTTGGTGTTGGGTTCGACGATCGGTTGAAGGGAGAGATTGTGTTGGGTTCGACGGTCGGTTAAAGGGAAGGATCCGGCTTCTATGAGGTTCGACGGTCGGTGAGGGAAGGATCCGGCTTCGTGAGGTTCGATGGTCGGTGAGGGTTTTCGAGGTCCGACGGTCGGTTATTCGGTCCGACGGTCTGGTTCGAAGGTAATGGGTTGTGGTGAGGTTGGTTGCGGAAGTTGAAGGTGGGTGAGGCTATGGAGGTGCAACCATGATGGTGGCCTTGTTTGGAGGCTTGAAGGTGGGGATGAGTTGTTAAGGGAATGGTGAAGGTTGAGGAAGGTGAACAGTGGCAGGAAATTGTGTGGTAGTGTTTTTGGTGAGGGTGAAAATAGAAGAAAAACAGAATGCAGAAATTTAGATGAAACAGCAATGGCGAAGTCAAAGCATAAAGGAAAAAAAAACCAAACAAAATACCTCCGTGCTTCAGGAAAACAACTTGGAGAAAATCTTTCTATTCAATTCTTTTCGTTACAATCTCATTTCTCACTTTCTCTCAAAACCCAGTTTTCTCACCAGTAGCAAGTAATAGCTTTTTTGATCTGTAAGAGAAAACTGTAAACTAAAGAAAATCTCTGAAAAAAAAGAAAAGAGAGTCCCCCCTTCTTTACATTGTCCCCTTTTATAGGCATAAAGAGATTCTGGCTTGGCATCCCGAGCGTCGGTTGTGCAGTCTCCTTCTCTGTAAAAATATCTCCCTCTCTAATATTAGCTTGGGCAGCATGAGATTGTGTCATCCCTGTCGGCTCTCTGTTTTTGGCTTTAAAACTTGCTTCTTTTTTTATCTTTTCCTGCCCCTATCCCGTTTTGTGTATCTGGGGTTCAACGCTGCAAGAGTGGCATCGGGATGACAAAGCAACAAAAAAGCCGTATCTAAGGCGATGGTCGCAAGAGTTGCATCAGAGGTGCAGCAGCTCCTTCACCATTTGATGCTTCATTCCTCTCGTTCCACGTCTTTCTTCCTCCCAATATCTGTTGCTTTTCCTTTTGTTCATTCTGCCGTCTCTGCGACTTGCGAAGATTGGTGGTCTGCTGCTACCACCCCTTTTTTTTGTCTTTCTTTGGTTTGTTTCCTTTTTATTTATTGTTTTGCATGTCTTTTGTCTTCTTCTTCCTGGCTTTGTTTGCTTCTGCAACGATGGCCTCCTTTTCATTTTCTTCAAGGCCTGCCTCACTCAATTGCATTAAAGCTTTTGGCCCAAGTATTTGGCTATTGCTACTACGTTGTTTCCTTTTCTTTGTTGCTTCTTCATTTTTTTTTTTTGAAACTTTAAACAAAATGGGCCAAAGTAGTTAAATGGACCAGAACATATATTTTATTGGGCTATACTTGATCTGGATCAGAAACTAAAGAAAAGAGAGTAATTAATAAAAAAAATTATTATTTTTTATTTTTATTAATAGTTTTAAGGATCCGAACAAAATTAGGTGTTCACAATGGCAAAATAAACTAAGTTAGTTCATAAGCCAGTACGCTTTTTATAGATGATAAGTAGAATAAATTAAATTGTAACTATAAGCTGAAATATTTTTACAAAAATTTCATAGAAGAGAAGTGGGCGTTGCCCTTGCATTTATATCAAGTTTGCCCTAGTCGGATGACTAGATCTATTTGCATCACAATTTTTTTACCTGGGTAGTTTAACACTTAAATATTTTCATGGAAAAAATATTACTATATGCAAATTGCCTCTTGTGCTAAGCATTGTCGGTCTTATTTGATAGAGAGTCTGATAGGTTTGCAGGTGTTAAGGCCCGTGGGGGTATGATGGATAATTGTTATCTCGCCAAATTGCTATTTGTTGGAGGTCTTCAAGCCAGTAAGACATTAAGCCCCATAGGGGTAGCACATATGATTTGTTGTAATCTTACACTAACTGGTTTTGGCGTTAAGCCTCGTAAGGGCAGCTCTGGGAGATGTTATCCCGCTAAATTAATCTTCATTAGAGGTCTGAAGACTACTTAGGCGTTAAGCCTCATGGGGATAACACACATGATTAGCTAGAATCTTGCACAGACTAAATGATATAGATTTATCACGAAATATCTTTTGTGTCCACAATACCAAATAAAGCATAAAAAAAGAAAAAAATATGAAATTGAAAAGAAATTCTTCTCACCTAGTTTAAAGTGGAATATTATATATAAAATAGAGAAGATCATGAAAAGCACACAATATCTGCCCTACTCTTCTCCTCTTTATATGCATTATACATTACTGTAATTATCAATTAGATTAGTCAGGTTACTACTAGAGAATTCCTAAACTCAAATGTGAAGTAATATTCCTATTGCACATGGCTACAAAGCTCTGAATCCATAAAACCAAGATTTAAATTTACAATAGTAATTTTAAAAGTTTCACAAACATAAATATTCATAAATTATTTGATATGAAGAGTCAGACATATTAAAAATATGATTTCTGCTAATTTTAGTTTGAAGTAATATGCAAATCACAAACAAATTAAGTATGAAGCATACAAAGTCTTAGGGTGTGCTTGGAAGGAGTAGAGGGGTAAGAAATAAAAATGTTAATTTACCAACACATAGATTATGTTTGGACTATGGGACTCAAGCCTAGAAGGTTAGAACCTTACTTTGATGTTACTTGTTGGATCAAGCGCTTATTATTATACTAAAAGTTTTAGTTATTAGCCAAGACATAATTTTTTTTAATTAGGTTTTACTAAGGCACTTGTTAAGGAAATCAAAATAGAAAACTTTTGATGAAAACAAGACAAAAAGTAAAGTTTTTTTTTTTAATTTTCAATGCATTGAATACTTTGTTTTCATCAAAAGATTTTTATTTTGACTTCCTAAATAAGTGCCCTTCTTAGCAATTATAGCAACGCATAGCTCCACATCTATAACATGTTCTGTGTGAGTCTAAGGGACTTTGTAATGCACACATAATATATTGGTAGGCTAGATTGTTAAACACATTTGATGCATTTCCATATATACAAAGAGTCTAAGGGCAATTGTTGATCTTCCATAAAATTAGCAACCCCTATACTCACCCTTAGAATTTTTTTACTCTTCATTTAGAGACATTTGACTTATAAATTATTAACACATCATTGATTTATGATACCTAGTACACCTAATTTAGGTACACCAAATTTATGCAATAATTTATGCTTCATACGTGTATGTGCTTACATTATGGTTCCTCCTTAACAAAATCATAATATAGGGGCGGACCTACCTTATCATTAAGGTGGCAGTCGTACCCTCAAACAAAATTTTGTTTCTTTAATTACTATATGAAATTGTTTAAGCAAACCCCTTCAAATAAATAAAATTTGCACTTCCTTCAAAGATTTTATGATTTTTATGTGAGTAAGTGTGTAAGTTGCACCCCCACTTGAAATTTTCTAGCTCCGCCCCTATTAATCAATCAATTAATCAATCAATATAATACATATAAAAAATACATGACTTAAAATTTCTCATATATCAATCTTAGGTAATAAGCAAAGCTCTAATTTTCTATCATATGTCAAATAATCCACTTATTTTAATGGCATGTGTTTTTATAAAAAAGAAAAAATGACAACACAATGTTGACATATTCGCACATATGGATGACACATATTTAAAAGTAAATAAATTAAAACAATAAATTGATTAGTTATTATTAATTCCAACATCAACAATTATAAATTACTCAATCAAAATTAATTAATTAATAATTATAATTGACACCAATTAATTAAATTGATTGCAATTATATAGATTTTTTCAACAACTCAAAACTCACATATCAATCATTTTAAATAACTATAATGTATTGTTTATTTGAAAATGTTAATCAAATAATTCAAATTGAAAGGCACCATTATAAAATTCATTTAATTATAAATCAAATAATAGTGTGCATTAATTAATTTAAATGTGAAAAAATATGATATCATTAGTGAGGGAACAAAATAGCACATTCATTAAATTAAAAAGAATCGAATATGAGAAAATTCAATTTGTTCATATACAAAACATAATAAAAAACATAATAAATTATTTATTGTTTGTGTTAAATAAGTTATTAGTCATCTTTTAATGTGAAATTATCAAAATAATTATTCATAATTTTTTTGTGAATAAATAATTATTCATAGTTAATTTAATTTATTTTACATTATTTATATTAATTATGCTTTTTAATATTATCCTGTGCATTGCACGGATAAATATACTAGTATGATCAATTTTTAAATCAGCAATAGTGGGTGCACAGTAGAAACAAGATCACACTACATATCTACCAAAAAGAAAAAATGATCCCACTACATAAATAATCACACTAGATGAAGATAGATTAAAAGGGATTAAAAATAAAATTAATTCATGTTTATAGTAGAATATTTATTTCAAAGGGAAAAACATAAGGATGACAAGATCAGCCAATCCGATATGGCTACTTAAAAAAAGTAAAGTCAAGCATATAAGAAATTGCTATAAACTTCTAATCCTTCCATGTACAATCGAAAGAGTTGTTATAACATAAGAAATTCAAAAATTAAATCAGAACAATTCAGCAAACAAATTGGAGTATAATTATTTAAATTCGTTGGACGTGCATGTAGAGTAATGCTACTCATGGAAAAGACACAAATAGGGATTAAAAGAAGAGTCAACAAAAGTTGCACCAACATCAATTAGCTTGCATCTGTAAGACAAATATTAAAAGCCATGCAAGATGCATTTGTCTCCTCTCCGTCCTATGTGGGACCCAAGTCCACACCATAATGATTAATGACAACATAAGGTTGCAAAAACACATGCTTCACATTGTGCCTTATGAACATGTTACATGGCCATTGTACCATGTTATAAGCCCATTTACCTTTATTCTTGATGTATGAAGGCAGTTTTATGTGTGCAGGGGTGAATTACCGGGCAAATCTTCTTTGGCAGTGAGCTTAGCTTCTCCGCCTAATGACCTGAATGACATGCAGTTGAATGGCCAACTGCCAAAGAAGTCATTGCCCAGTAATGCACCTGCACATGACTCTTGTGTTCTTGTGAGCTTTGTTGATGGACAATATTCTGGGTGTCCATGTGTTTATATAATGTAGGTGATGATAAAACTCAGACATGCATATATGCACAAGCCAAAGGATATTCCTAGCACATCCCTTGTTTAGCAACTAGTTACAAGAAAGAAAGTGGTCCATCCTGTGGCTTTAGTCTCACAGGTCACAGCCTTGCAATTTTACTGTGAGTGGGTACCACAGATATTTCTTCTGAAATTCCATGCATTTAATTCTAATTAACATGTCTCTACATAAAGAGAACATGCAGTGAAATGTGAGTATGTGACAAAGTAAATGGGGTTTAAGCTTTAAATGGCTGATTCCATATGGAAGGCATAATTCCTCTCCATTCCTTTTCTAGTGTCTTCTGTTTACTTGTCGAAGAATATGCTGGTAGTGAATACCTATTCCGGAACTACTTTCATTCTATCATATACTGGTTGAAATTTGACCCCATTCTCTGATTTCACAAGTAATGCATTACCAAATTCTGAAATGACAAGTCTTGTGATATTATGCTTTTTTGCTTAGTGCTTGCAAATTGAATAAAATCATCATGATCTTTCCATTCAAGTAACTAAGTGCATCAGTTATGATGGAATTCTGTTACCATTACTCCTCTTACTTAATAGGGATTAGAGGATCAGTGATTACTGATATCATATTGCTTGTGTAGTATACTGGATGACCAGTACAGTTGAAACTTAAACTCCACCTTTTGGTTATATTTTGGAAGTCTTACAAAACTCAACCAAATATTGATATTCCTAATAGAATTACCTTTCAATAAATGTTTTCCTTTATCTTTCTCCCTGCTGTTCTTTGCTGTTACTGTATTTTCTTTTGAATTTCTTGGCAAATTTTGGCTGTCTGAGAAAATCAGTTGATCTTTTAGTGATGAATTATGCTTTGGCTTAGAAATTTAATACACTAATCCTAGCAGGAAGATAATTAGAAGTGCAGCGGCCTGAGGAAATACCTTTTGCATTGAAAGACCAAGGTTCTCTAGGGGATTTTTTTTCCCCTTTTAATCAGTGTGGTCTTGGAAAGAAAGAGTTAGTAGAAGAATAAAGCTCTTCAACTGAGTTGTTATGAGAAATGAAGATATGGAGAAATTCTGGTAGATATAGTATTTTGTTGTCTTGTTGCTACCGGTTAGTTATTCTTATGTTCATACTCATACCTATAGCAATCCTTTCATTTCTTCTATCTATGGTCACAGAAAAAAGAAAGCAAGCAAGAATGTCAAGGAATTTCCGGAAGTAGATGGAAATTATAGAAGCGTATCTTCATTTTGATTTTTACAATAATAAGCAATTCAGCAATGAATTCTTCTAGTACTGGACCTCTTTTATGCTTAATAATTGGACTAGTTCTATTCCTCCAAAATTTAATAAAATTACAAAGGCTTTTTATCAAAAAGAAACCTCAATTTAAATATGGAATTTCACAATTACATAATTATAAGCCATCATTACCCATCAAATTTCTCTCTGGGAATAAAACTTTCAAACCAGGTCCAAGAATCCTCTTTGTAATGAATTATTAGCGAGTGTATCAAAGAAATGCTAGTCTCTTTGGTCAAGGCACCAGGCTTGACAGAAACATCATATGTTACTTCCTGGTAAAGTTAGATTGACTTACAAGTTGAATTATAATTCAGAAATCGTGGGACTGGCATCTACATTTAAGAAATGCATTTTTTTGGAGTGATATGCATGGATCATAATAATTATCATCATAATGGCGGCGGAACATGTTATGAACTTCTATTATCCGGATAAAAAGGAAGTCTACTTTGCATGCAAAAACTATGTATAAATACTAATAGTTCATGCATGTATATAACTGAGAGTTTATGACCAATTCCTCCACAAAAAAAGCATCTGTTTTACAAGAGTAGAGGAAATCATGATATAGACAAATCGTTGGTTTTCGAAAGGAATTGATAGTGAGAGAATTAGGACCAGTAATTAACAAAAAAGGACATTCCATTAGAATTGTGCTGGGAATTGTGCTGGCATATGCTGCACCTACTTCTTTTCAGTGGCATATCCAAGCTGAGGTGCTCTTAGCTATCTATATATAGTGCTTCCATTTTATCATGCTGGCCTAAGACACAAAATTGTAGCTGGAAGTGTAATAAATGTGCTGTTGAGGAATGAGAGAGCAATTCTCCTTTGGCAGACATGTAGAGAACTTGAACATGCATTCTTCTGGTTTGCCAAAGGAGATTTGCCCTGCCATTTTTTGATAGCTTATGATTAACGCATTGTATTAGCTGTATATTTTCCATTTTCTGCGAGGCATGCTTTGGACTCTTGTGGTAGTATGATATAAGTGTATTTAATTTCTTTCCTGTTTATCTATGCAGATAAATCTTCTAAACTAATGGTCTTCCTTTCAATATGTGGCAGATAGATACGGAAGAATTTCAATTTTGTGTGACATGAAGAGCAAACTGAAAGATAGCTGAGAATCAGAGATTGTCCAAGACTATCGTCTGTCCTTCCATAAAAGCATCCATACAAATTGGCTAGCATTACCAGCATCAAGGTGTCCAAAAGCCATAAGAAGATGCTTATGCACTGTACTGTGATTAAGTTAATAAACAGTGAAGATTCTTTAGCAACTTTGTCTGCTGCATTGCTAATGAACGAGTTTGTTTCTTCTAATGACATATCTTTTTCTTTCTAATTAATCAACTCTCGAGAAATCTTCAAATGTCAACCAATCATTCACTATTCCAGTTTAAATAAATTTCATGCGCTATTTGACAATCAAATGGTTTGCATTCACGAGCATACCACCATGAATCAAATGGCCAATTTTTTGTTCTCAACGTTCAACAAAGAGAAAAAGAGAAATATGAGGCTTTTATTTGCTTGACGATTTGGTTTGAAGCAGGATGTCATAGTTATTCATTATGATAATTAACACTTTGTACATTTCACTAAATATCAAATGCATCATGAAAGAACCAACAAACTGATGTCAAATATCACTTTATCAGAGATTATAACTCAAGGTGCCAGTATGATGAAAAATGTTGATAATACAGAAAATCCAACAGACATGATAACCAAGCCATTGCAGCATCTAAGTTCAAGCATTGATTGGCCTTAGCTGGTGTTTGCAGCATGTCAACTCTTGTTTTCATTTCTTTTACTATCCTTGTTTTCCCCCTTTTAACCTTTTTAGTTCCGTCTATCTCAACAATTTTATTTGTGTCCAAGTTCATATTCCCGTCTCTATGGGGAAGTTTGATAACTCATGTTAGTACTCACATCCAATTTTTCTTTGTTTGACCATGAGAACATGGAATCCGGCGGATAATTTTTTCAATAATTGATGTTCACTTGCATCTTTCCCTATGAATACATTATCACAAGACAATCATGTGTACCTTTTATTGCCTTGTTTTGTTTATGATAAAGATATTAGACCAAACCAGTTGCTTCCATCAATAGTTAGTTTTCACTCTGTAAGATTCCAATTTAAAATCAATTGACATTAAGTGAAGTAACCCAACAGATATATAACTCACACCCGAAAGATTAAGGCAGACGATGTGAGATTCTTAACACCCCATTCACAAATGCCTGGATGGAATAGGCGAGTCTAACGAAGTAAGCGGGACAAGCCTAGCAAAGTAGGTGGGAGAAGCCTAAGGAAGTAGATGACAAAGATGAGATCTTTACTTTGATACCATGTAATTCATTAACACACTCTATTGTCATGTAGTTAATAATGTCACCTCGATAAGCAACACTTCCCATCCCCGACCCCAATCCCCACCCTCTCAAATAAAATGAGGAAAAAGGTCTTAAATACAACCATCGTGAGAAATTCATCCAAGCTTTCTAAACTTCTGACAATCTAAAAAGGAATTCTGGCCATTTCAAACTTGTGATGCTGCTTGCATTATGCATACATTTTAGTATTAGTTTTTGTTTAATGAAAGAAATAAGTATCGAACAAAAGGCTTTCATTTTCTGACATCAGGTATTTGCATATCTGGAACTTAATTACTTGCTAGTATATTGAATAGATCCACACATTAAAATCATAGAAGAGGAGAAGAAGAGGTAGAATTAGAATTTTATATGCATTCAATAATGTAAGCTAAGTGCAAAATAAGGGGGCAAAATATTGAGAGCATTAGTACAAAGAGAAAGACTTACTGAAGATACTAAGCACCTAGCAGAGAAACTATTATTCTTGGTGTTATAGGTTAAAGGGAGTGACCATTGTTGCACAACTTAAAAGAGAGGTAAGCCATAATACAGATGTGCTTATACTTTTGTCTTCTGTCATAATATTAGTTTGAATTGCTGGCTGCCAGAGCAAGTTGTCGCCAGCATAGCATCCATGCATTATGATCTCTATCCAATAATCAGATTTGGGGCTGAGCAATAGTTTGTCATGAACCAATTAAGTCTGAGATTCATGGCAAACATGGTATGGTACAGAATCCACCAATCTTCTATCTTTACGCCAAGATACAAGCAGAAGAGGAATGTAGATTAATTAGTTTCTTCTGAATTACAAACTACTTCCCTTAATATGCTTTCTTATATGACTTTCTACTTAAGTCTTAAATAACTCATTGTTTCTGCACATGTCATGCCTATAGATGAACAACATTTTTAAATAACTAGAACTTCAGATCCTGAAATTTGTATAGATCCCTCGCATTACTATTTTGTCCTTCCATTATGCAGCCCTTCACACTTTAAGGGGTCACTAGTAGCAGAATAAAACTTTTCTTTTGACAAGAGCAGAATGAAAACTTTAAAAACTGGCCAAGAGCAGAAAGGGTGGTATCATATATACGTATTTAGCTTTTCAGTACCTTAGAATAACAATCTTAAAAGTTAAAAGGTGAAAAAGAAAAGAATAAGCTTGTTGAGGAGGAAGATCCAGAGGTATGTGCTCTCCCTTTCTGTCTCTCCTCTGTCGTGTCGTGTCAGTTTATTGACAATTCCTTCTTCTCTCAGATGAAAATTAAATTTAAATTTTTCAATAAAAATGTCAAATCATTCTTGATCTCCATGAAATCATTATCCACAACAATTAAGATTGTAGCTCCACAAGATTTAACTTAGCATATGCTGTTCCTATTTCAGCATATCCAAAAAATTTCTTTGTTCTTTGAAATTTTTTAGCAAGAGCTAATTTAAAAAATATTGCATGTACTGAAGCAGTCCTTTGTACTTTCTATTTTATTGTCCGCAATTTTGTAGTCTAGAACATAGTAGGGGTGGTCTGTAAATGGGGCTGAGTGGACTGCATGGCACTTTCCACTCACCAAAGGAATTCTAGGAACACGCTAACATTTGTTATAACCAAAGGAGAATTGCCAATTTCTTCCCTATTCAAAGGAACATCAATTTAAACAATTTTGAAATCAGATCTTATGATTTACCCACAGGAGTTACTCATATGCTTGGCAATATACGAGGTCTTAGGGATCACATACTAATAATATTTGGTGTAAAGGAAATCATAGCATTGGTTTATAAATGTGTTATGTTTCTTATAACTGAACAGTCTATTATTGTGCATTAGGCTAAAAAAACAACAGGAGCTCAAATGTGCTAATAACCGGACTCACTTTCCATATCTAGACTCAGGAATGCAACAAAAGATCAGTGACTATAATTAGAAGCTTATGCTTAACATTCTAACATTCTAATAACTTTCTTATTGAATGCTTTGCAACTCTAAACAGAAAAAACTTGTAATATTTTGTTGGTACATAGTATGAATTATTGAACTCTGATTTATGATTCATATGTGAATGATTTATGTTAGCGTGATTGATTATGATTGAGATTATGATTGATTACGATTGATTTTAGGAATGATTGATTGAGATTGTAATTAATTTAATATTTAATTATATTTAATTATTTTTTTCTGTAGAGTAGCCTTCCTATATAAATAGAGGCTAATCCTCCTGTAAACATTCATTCAGAAATACACACAAATTTATCAGTATTTGTCTCACTGTTTTTATTTCTAACTTGGTATTAGAGAATCTAGGCTCTCGGTCTAGACCGCCGCTATCCGCTCCGTTCAGACACAACTCCAGACCTCCATTCAGACACCACTCCAGACCGCCATTATCCGCTCCATTCAAACACCGCTCTAGACCTCCATTCAAACACTATTCCAGACCACCGCTATCTGCCGATCTGTCACCGTGCCCTCATCGTGCTGTCATTGTGAGCACATCTTTCGTCTGTCCCCTGGTTTGCCGTCATTACTCCAAAATCCCTCACTATTATCGTTTCTGGTTCACTGCTCCCCAAACCTCCATTTTCGACACTTCCAGCACCATTGGAATTGTCATCTGCCAATCTACAGGCCACCAAAATCTCATCATCGTCCTCTTTCGCACGCGCCGTCACACGCCACCCTCCCCCTCTACGCGTGTGTCTCACGTACCAAATCCAGCAGAGACTCGCGACCCACTCTACGACCCAGTTCGCATCATCGTTGACCTTTTGCCCTACTGATGTGGCGAGGCACTGACATGGTCTGCTGACTTGGTCCATTTGGCTAATGTGTCACCTGATGTGGCAAGGTTGACATGGCACAAGACCCCTTCTTAAGGTTTTCCTGTGAGATCTTTTTATTTTTGAGGTCATTTTCTATTAATTCAGCCTGAAAGTGCACTTTTTGCTATTATTCTTCCCTGCTACTATGGAAAAGTTTGATGTTGCTCAACCCATTTTAGTTTTACTTAATGGTTTGAATTACACCCACTAGGTTGAGGCCATGCATGGCTTTCTGAAAGGCCAAAGACTTCGGCGATGTGTCACAGGTGATATTACTTGCCCTGTCAAAGCTAAAGATGACACTAATAAGAAGTTTGCTAATAAATTAGAAGATTGAGATAGCAAAAATCATCAGATTATCACATAGTTCTGAAACACCTCCTCTCTCAACATTCATCTACAGTTTGAATGCTTTGACACTGCCAAAGAGGTATGGGATCATCTCAAGGATCGATATACAATTTCTGATTTGTTTAAACAATATCAATTGTTGAAGGAACTCAATAATCTTAAATAAGAACTCAGACAAGCTGTATATGAGTTTTTGGCTTGGATGAAAGTTATTTGGGATTAACTGATTCTGTGTGAGCTGACCTTGAAACATAAAAGTAATGCTAAGCTATATGAGAAGTACTGTGATCGCACCAGGCTCATCCAGTTTCTGATGGCTCTCACTGATGACTATAAGCCTGTTCGAACTTCTCTATTACATCAAGATCCCTTGCCCACACTTGAGGATGCCCTTCCTCATCTGAAATCAGAAGAAACTAGATTGGGTTTTCTTCAACCTAAAACAAATTTGGCCTTTGCAGTTACTCATCAGAGGGGCAAATTTTGTAGTCGTTGTCGTAAACCTGACCATGTTTTTGCGATTATCCCACTATAGAGTGTCGTACTTGTAAGAAGAAGGGTCATATTACTCTTAACTGCAGATACTGTAAACTTCCAAGACATTTGACTGAGCATTGTCCTACTCGTCCACAGTACTCTAATCATCCATAAATACCTGATCAAAGTAAGTTTCAACCTTGTACCAGTTCCTCCTCCAAGCCTGGGCTTTCAACTTTAGTTGCTGATAATGCCTCTGCTTCCCAAATCTCTCTTTCCACTACAGATCTTGAGTCTCTTCTTAAGTAAATCCTTTCTCAATTTGGTAATACTCTTGCCGCCTTAGCAATTACCCCAAGTAATAATCGTTGGTATTTTGATTCTACATGTTGTAATCATATGACTTCCTCATCCCATACATTTTCTTCTTTTTCTTCTAGAGATACATTCATTCTATTTATATTGCCGATGGGTCTCTTATGAGAATTAAGTCATAAGGGTCCCATCTCTCTATCTACCCTTATCCTATCAGATACTTACCTTATTCGCAAATTAAACTTTAATCTCATATCCATTGGCCAATTATGTGAGCTTGTTTATATACTTATTTTGTTTCTCTAATGGTTGCTCTGTGCAAGATCCATAGGCGGGGTAGATCATTGGGAATGCTCGTAAAGTTGGACGATTGTTTGAGCTCACTACCCTCTATGTTCCTCCATCTCCTGTGTCAAATATTTGTGCTGCTTTTACTTCCTCTCTTCTTCAACTGTGACATCAACGTCTTGGTCATAATTCTTTCAGTAAATTACGTCATCTCATTTCTCATGGTGTTTTAGGATTTGTTAAAGAAGAATCTTTGCATTGTATATCTTGTCAAATAGCTAAACAGCTTGCCTTATCTTTCAATAAAAATACTTCTATTTATGTTTCCTCTTTTGATCTTGTGCATTATGATGTTTGGGGTCTAGCTCCTACACCCACTGTGGGAGGTTGTCAATATTTTATAATTTTTATTGATGACTATTCACGTTTCACTTTGATATATTTAATAAAAAATCATTTTGAACTTCCTCAAATCTACATTACCTTTGCCACTATGATTAAAACTCAATTTTCAAAGACAATTAAGGCTTTTTGTCATGATAATGCCTCAGAATATCGTAATTCAAAGCTACTCACTTTTCTTATTGAACAGGGAATCCTTTTTGAGTTTTCATGTTCTACTACGTCTCAGCAAAATGGTCATACTAAAAAGAAACATCAGCACATTCTTGACTCCGTTCAAACTATGCTCATTTCCTCATCTTGTTCCGAACGTATGTATAGTGAAGCTGCTCTTTTTGATGTCTATGTTATCAATCGTCTCCCTTCCTTTATTCTTGGTAATGTATCTTCTTATGAACATCTTCACTAGAAACCTCCAAACTACAATTCTCTCAAAGTTTTTAGTTATGCCTGTTTTGTTCTTTTTCAACCCTATGAGCACACTAAGCTTGAACCATGTGCCCGTCTTTGTTGCTTCTTTGGTTATGCTACTGAACACAAAGGTTATCGTTGTTGGGGTCCAGTCTCTCAGTGTATTTGTCTTTCTCATCATGTTGTCTTTTGAGAGAAAACTTTATTCTCCACACTGTCTTAGTTCAAGTCCTTTCCTTCCACTTCTACCTCATTGTTCACTACACCATCTATTGATCTTTTTCCACATGATTCTAATACAGAGTCTTCAGATGTGTCTGAGACAAGTTCTCCACCTCCAGATTCCTTTTCTGATTCTCCCAATTAGCTCTCATCATCGTCTAAAGTTTTGACTCATTCTACTAACACTATCCCAACCATTGATTCTACTTCTGATACTGTCATTCGTCCCTCCCAAGTAAGAAACCTTCCCACCTACCTTCGTGATTATCATTATTGTTTTACCATGCTTCACCTTCATGAACCGCAGTCATATTCAGAGGCATCCACTGACTCTCGTTGGCAACAAGCTATGAACGAAGAATTACATGCTTTGGAGAATAATAGTACTTGGAAAATGGTTGATCTTCCTTCTGATAAGACTTTTTTCCGATGTATATAGGTTTATAAGATTAAAACTCGCTCTGATGGGTCTATTGATCATTATAAGGCCTGCTTGGTGGCCAAAGGTTTTACTCAAGAATATAGGATTGATTATGAAGAAACCTTTGCTCCAGTTGCTTGTCTCATTTATATTCGTACTCTTCTTACTATTGCTGCCACCCACAACTGGACTCTTAATCAGATGAATGTGAAGAATACATTTCTCAATGGTGACTTAGAAGAAGAAGTCTATATGCAACCACTACCTGATTATTCTTGTCCACCTAACAAGATCTTTCTTCTTCGCAAAGCCTTGTATGATCTTAAACAAGCTCCTTGAACCTAGTTTGCTTAGTTCAGGTCCACCATCAGTCAGCTTGGGTTCTCCTCTAGTTCTCATAATTCAGCCCTCTTCATCCGAAGGACTGATAGTGACACTATGTTACTACTTCTTTATGTTGATGACACGATTATTACATGTGATGATACTTCTGGTATTACTGATCTTAAATTATCCTTGAGCTGCAATTTTGAGATAAAGGATCTTGACCCTCTTAGTTATTTTCTCAGTCTTGATGCTCTTTCCTCTATTAATAGCACTTATTTGTCT
This sequence comes from Ormosia semicastrata, assembly GCA_029884595.1. Classification (NCBI taxonomy): domain Eukaryota; kingdom Viridiplantae; phylum Streptophyta; class Magnoliopsida; order Fabales; family Fabaceae; genus Ormosia; species Ormosia semicastrata. The sequence goes on from JAQQTO010000043.1 coordinate 1,002,110, forward strand.
TAAACTAAATATGCTTCAGATCTTATTTCTCGAGCTGGTCTCTCAGACAACTGCACTGAGTCCATTTCTCTGGAACCTAATGTTAGGTTTACACCTCTGGATGGTACTATACTTGATGATCCTACTCTCTATTGGCAGTTAGTTAGCAACTTGATTTATCTTACTATTACTCGTCCAAACATTTCTTGTGTTGTTTATTTAGTTAGTCAGTTTATATCAGCTCCGTGCACTACTTACTATGTTGTTGTTCTTCGTATTATTCGATATATAAAATGAACTCTGTTTCATAGGCTGCATTTTTCAGTCAACTCCTCATTGGTCCTCTAGGCTTATTCTGATGTTGATTGGGGTGGAGATCCTACTGATTGTTGATCCACTATTAGCTATTGTATCTATTTTGGTGATTAGGGTTGCACATGGGTCGAGTTTGGAAAAAAATTTCTGGGTAACCCGAACCGAACTAACCCGATTACAATCGGGTTGGTTTGGGTTAGGTAGTCGGGTAACATATGCATCATGAATTGGGTAAAACAGGAATCCAAAAAAAAAATGAAGCTAAAAATATCTGTTGTTAACTTACTATTTTTCTTCCAATAAACTAATTGAAATTCTAAATTGACATGGTTTTTTAACGAAATTGAAAAGGGTTGAAAATGAGTATTTTGCTAAGGTAATCAATCAGAACCAAATAAAGCTACACCCAAATAAGGAAATAAGGGAAATAGACTTTACAAGGAGAAGGAAATTCATGCAGGCATCAGAAAAAAAAAGTAAAGCAACAAAGTTGCTCACAGAAACTGCAAACACATGAATTCATAGGGATGGAGAGAGAAAGAGAAAAAGAAGTGCACTTTGATAGTTAGAAAGACAGAGAAAGGAGTTACCTTTTAGCAAAAAGAATGTGGATCTAGAGAAAAGCATAGGGACCCTTCATTCTGGGAGAAAGAGAAGGAAAGAAGGGGTGGAAGCTGCTGAATGGTGTTGGGTTTGGAATCTTGGATATGGATTTTGCAGTGTGTGTCAAAGACAAGGGGGTTAGGGTCAGAGGTGCGCTTAGGGTTTCCATTGCCAGGGAGAGAATCTGAGAAAGGGAAGGATGAGAAGAAATTACAAAAATGAAAATGAGGGCTCGAGTAAGGCAAAAGTGAAGAAATGAAGGAAATATTTAGGTAAAACGACGTTGTTTCTCGGGTAGTCGGGTCATTGGGTCGGGTCATCAGGTTGGTTTTCTAAACTTGTCACCTGAACCAATGAATGAACAGGTTGTTCGGGTTCAACCCGAATTGGACCGATTACTCGAACCAACCCGAATATTTAAAATCGGGTCAGGTCGGGTTCTCAGGCCATCAGATTGGGTTGTGGAGCCCTATTGGCGATGCACTTATTTCTCAAATTTTAACTGCACGCTCCAATACTAAAGCAGAGTATCGGGAATGTGCTGACACCATATCTGAAATATTTTGATTACATTGATTTCTTGAAGACTTGGGTGTCTCTCAGTCCTCTTCCATTGCTCTTTACTATGATAATAGGAATGCTATTCAGATTGCTCACAATGATGTCTTTCATGAACGCACCAAGCATATTGAGATTGACTGTCACTTCATTCGTTAACACATTTTGTCGTGGTGCTATTCGTCTTATTTATATTGGCATTCTTGACTAGCCAGTCAATATATTAACCAAAGCTCATCATCATGGCCGATTTCACACTCTATTTTTCAAACTCAAGTTGGTTTCTTCTATACCCACTTGAGTTTGAAGGGGGATGTTAGCATGATTGATCATGATTGATTACAACTGATTTTAAGGATGATTGGTTGAGATTGTAATTAATTTAGTACATAATTATATTTAATTATTTTTCTTTTCTGTACAACAGTCTTCTTATATAAATAGAGGCTAATCCTCTTGTATACATTCATTAAAAAATATACACAAATTTATCAGTATTTGTCTCCTTATTTTTGTTTCTAACTATTTAAACTATTTATGGCATAATTGAGGAGAGAACATCCCTTATTAGGCAATCCTTTAAAAACAATGGACATGAGGCACCTTGCATCACTGACATTTTGAAAAAGAAGTAATTTTTAAGAACTAGTTTATTACTTTTGTTGTTTAACTAGCGACTTAAATGACATGAAGCTGAGTAAATTATAATATATTTTGTCCATCTATTAAGTATATAAATGAGGGTTGATAGGTTAGGGAAGAATGGTTTAGTTGAGCACTCAAAGAGATGCAACGATTAGATATGTCTGGATAAGATTCTTTTGTTGACTGACTTTGTATCTGACACAACTAAGAGGGGGGTGAATTGGTTCTATAGGATTCAATAACAGAAAATTTGAAAATTAAACAACATTGCAATATAAACATAAGTAAAAATTGATAGTAAAGAGGAAAAGGTTGAGAGAAATGTACAAATGAATTTTATATTGGTTGGCTACAATCTGCGACCTACATTTAGTCTCCAAGCAAATGCTCGAGATTTTCTTCACTTGTTGAATTTTCTCTTACAAGGACTCTGACGAACCTTCCTCTACCTTAGCCTCAAAGCAGAGTTACAATGGTTTCTTTCACCAAGGATACCACCAAACCTCCCTATAATATACTCGAAGAAGAATAACAATATCAAAGGAATGCTGCCCACACCCCTTTATTCTCATAAAAACAAGGATTTAACTCTCAAATACTGTTGTTGCTCTTATCAATGAGCTACAATAGGTTTTGGACTCTCTCTAGAGTGAATACACAAATTTAGAATCAACTAAGAAGAAAGAATAGCAAGATTGCAACATTTTCTCACTTTTTGTTTGGAGCAATTTGTGTCTTGATCTTCTCAAAGGCTTCCTATTTATAGTGGAAAGTTTCTTCCTATTTTTCTAGCCGTTGGAGACAGAGAAAATTAGGAAAAATTAGCCTTTAATTTGTGAGAGTTAATTCCATATACAAAACGCATAGTTGCTCATTCACCCAGTAATCGCTCTAATAGTTGTTTTTTTCTTTGGTTTATGTATGGCAGCATATCATCCAATTTTTAAATGTTAAAACATTCATTTACACTTAAAAGAGTTTGATCCAATCATAAAGTGATATAAATGACTTGTCTCTAACAATAATGAAAATCAAATTATGAGTAAGGAAATGTTTTATAAAAAAATCAAATTTAAAAACTTTCCTTCTATACTCAAATGAATAAAAGGTAATTGATAGATAAAGAAATTCATGATTATCAATTAACTCAACAAATTTTTCTACAAAAATCTTTCATCATCAAAACTTAAACCCTACAGTATCTATCTTCAACAAAAATATTGTAGTGGTTCAAAATAAACTGTTGTCCTTCAATAGTAAGGGAACTGCACATCATGGAACCAAAATATACCATACGAGCAGCCTTTATCTCTTAAGAAGACAATAAGAACAAAAGAAGGGAAAGTGTTCTTTTATGCTGCATATGACTCAAAATGTTGGGACAAAATGGTGAAATTAGCATTTAATTGGATCAGTATTTAGTTTTGAAAGTTTAATTTAAGAAAATGCAAAACAAACTAATGACAAATCATAAAATGGCTCAACCTACATGAGCTTTTGATAAGGGTGGTTGAAAGAGGAGCTCCATCACAGCAAGGGGGACCATGATAGCAACAGCAGACACGAAGGAGTTCCTGAGGAATAATCCATAGCATATACCAGTACAATTTATTGAATATCCATTGTAGATGTGCGAATAGCGCAGAATATATTGACATCCTTAGCATGCTTTGCAACACAAGCAAAATGGTTACCAGGTATGCTTCAAAGGTAGAGAAGAATAACAGTGCAAATCTCCTTTGGCAGAGTGCAGCACTCATGCATGAGAGCTGCTTTTCTGCCAAAGGAGAATTGCCCTGCCATTCAACAATACTACCATCATTCCATCAAGGCTTCTTAATTACTTACTTTCCTTATTAGACAGCATTACTTACTGTAATTGAGGCTCTATAACTGATAAGTTTTCCTTTGTTTTTGCAGCCATTGTTATTATTATAGTATATTAATATTTCATTGCTTTAAACGTGAAAGGGTTCTAGGTGTAACATAACAAAAATGAGAAGGGAGAACCAGGTAAAGAGTTCAAGTTTGAGTTGGACTTTTCTTTCAGCAAGCTCAGTGGACATATATTTCTTTAGTAGTTACTTGCTTGGCTAGATGTCCCGCTCTAGCACCTTTCATGGTCAAGCAAAGTAACATTGATAAGCTCATGCACGTTGATCAATTAGCCTAATTACTATTATTATATATTTTACAATTGCCATAAAGAAGGTAAAATCGGATTGTTTTTTCAGTATATACTATATAGAAGGCACATAGTCGCTCTGCAAGAATTATTTGTCTTTCATTTTCAGATTTTCAACAATTTTTACTAGGATAGAAACAAGTGCTATGTAACTTATTTTCCCCTAGTTTCAGTGCAGCTTTTTGGTTTTGAAGTTGCCTTGATATTTTGTACGATGGTAACATTACTTCTGTGTATGAGCTATCATGTATAGGAATGTTAAACAAAGGTTTAACCTCCAATCCCCCTTCCACTCTTGAGCATAAACCATTCTTCTTTTGTTTATTATCTAAATAATTTGTATTCAATCACCAATATCTAGTATTAAATAACTGATCCACAAACTTCGTTTTTAAAGAAACACAGTACAAGCAGTTCTTACAAGTAGCCACGCCTACATATTTGTGCCTTCTCTATGGAATGATTTGTGTCGCACAAGAGATTAAAAAAAACCATAGTTTAGAAACTAACAATCAAATAGCAGGAAGGGATTCTTGAATTTCACTGCTCTTCCATCTGAAGAAAAAGTTGAACCATCCAAGAGTGGAGGGAATGCAGAATGATAAAGAATTCTTTAAACAAATCTAGTTTCTTTCAGCCAAAAAATAAATGAAGTTTCTGAAATGCTATATATTATCAACAAAAGGCCTTAAAATTAATGAGACACATAAGTTTGGGTGGTGCCCTTTTCTTCTTATTATGGCTCTGTATGTACATTTAGAGGCACAGCCAAGTTAAAAGTAGTTCAGGATTATAAGAAACTATTTTGGCAACTGAAATGGAAACAATCCTGAAAAACAAGTTCTCCCTTTCGTCTGAGAAGAACAGCCGCGCAAGTCTTAATTTTCATGCCTAGTTTAGCAGCTTGCTAATGGGACATGCAAATGCATAGAACAGACTAGTAGCATGAGATCCATCATGTAGTCCTGTTGCATGCTTGATCTCTAGAACAGAAGTTTTGAAGACAAGACTTTCATACTGGGACTAGAATTTCAAATTAATGAGTCTAAAATAAAGGCTGTTATGATTTCTGAGACTTCTGTCAAATTAATAAACTACTAATTGAATTCCTTAGTGCGAAGACATGTTATTATCGGTTAGCAAAAGTAATTTATAATAAAAAATGTTCTCATGACACCTTCACAGGTTAAATTCAAGATTTTTGTGGCTTTACAGTTAAGATTGTTTAGAATAAAAAGGTGGTCCTGCATGCCAACTTTTACTTGTTAAATACACTATTTAGAACCATTTAAAATCTATTATATAAGCGTCCCTATGTGATCTTGTAAGGTCAAAAATATTCGTTGAGCTTTCAAAAGAAAATTCTGAAGCATGTTCCCTATAACTTTTTATGACTTAACTTCCATTTGTTGCTGTCAGTGGCCTGTAAATGGTCTCCAAATTTGATTGTGTGTGTGCTAAAACTTGACGCAGCATTCTTGAATAGATTCTCAATATGCATGAGCTACTCTTTTGGCAGATACTTTCTGTTTTACGTTAGAACTTTAAAAGTTCGACAATCTTAATCAAGTTGAAGTTAAAAGGTACCTCTTCCAACAACAACATATCTATAAGTGGTCCAACCAAAAAAATAAAATAAGGTTAGCTTCTTTTTTATAAAATCAATGCATAATTAAATTACTACATATCTATAAGTGGTCCAATTGTGGATATGGATCTCTAGAAAAAACTGCAAGGTATGCAGTTAAAGATCTAACCATCCAAACCAAAGTTTTTCTCTCCCTTACATTTAGATTATCAGACATTAAAATCAAACTAACGGTTGAGATCCCTGCAGCTTTAAAAAAAACTGCAGACGATCTTGATCCTCCAATTGGAGTCTTATAATGCTTTTGAACTAATCTATCCATAAATGGCCCTATAGAATTTCTCCTATCATAAAATAAATGTAGATTGCAATCTCCTTAATTTCTTAAAAAATTTGCTGCACAATAAATTTTGGAGAAAAAGACACAACAATTCTGAGCAGGTATATCCACATCCTTGTCTAGCAGGGTGCACAAAACCTTGCATAGGCTTTTATTATTTCAAGACAGTGATATAAAAGCATATATATTTTGATCTTTCTACGAGTGGCTCCAGCAGGGTGGAGCAGCATTACCTACACTTATGTTAAAAAAATTACTATGTTAAAAAAAAAATCGCCACTAGATGTAGTATTTCATGCTATAAGAAGCATAATGTGGTAGATCTCATTGACAAAGTTGGACAAGCATGCGCTGGCACTGAATATTACAAGCAGAAAAGCAGCTAGACGTGTACTTGCTTAGGAGACTCTTGTTTAACAACCATATATTGGAACAGATTCATTTCCTGGAGACGATAATCAACACTGCAAGCTATCATTCATTCTCTAATTCTTACCATGCGGGACTTACCCACTTCATATCACATCTCACATTTGGGCTTGGAGTAGTATTTGGCATATTGAAATTGAAGTGTTGGAACTACTTCACCCAAAATATTAAGATTGGAAACATTTGACCCAAAAGTTAGGTTTTGGCTCATCCAAACTTATAATACTCTCAAATGTGGTATTTCAACACTCGTGCTCATATGTAAGTGTTTTAATTCTTTTTTCTTTTTTCCTTTGGACTGTAATAGGATATTCCATATGTCTTTAACTTTGTTTGGTCCTATTTAGTCTTCTTTGCTTATAAGCCGTCATCATGAAAGTTTTTATAGCACCATTGGCATTTAACCCAAAATACTTGGATTGTAAACATTTGATTCAAAAGCTGGTTGTTGGGTCTTAACCCATCCAAGCTTATAATACTCTCTCACTCCAGCTCATTGTTGCCATTTGGGCTTGGAGGAGTATTTGACACGATAAAATGTGGAATTACTTGACCCAAAATACTTGGATTAAAATCATTTAACCCAAAAACTAACTATTGAATTGAAGAGATTTAAGATTTGAATTAAAGAAATGATTCGAAATTCTATTACAATAATCTTATTTGCACATTATTTTTACATAATTATTTTTAAATAATAAAATAAAATAAATACATTTTTTAGTACATATTTTTTTATTTCTTTTTTCTCAAACAAGTAATAATAATAAAAAATGTAAAAGAATCGTGTGCAAATATTTTTTCTCATTCTATTATGAAAAGAATGACCTATAAGCATGTAATAGATACTAAAATATTATTATATTTGATGTGACCACTAGCTGTAGGTTTTTGTCGTTGGGTAAGAGGACTTTACCTTCAGTTTGGCTGTCGGGTGTCAGAGATAAAAAAATTATTTTAGCTCAGATGAAAAAATAATATTTTAGTTGAATAAAAAATAATCTCAGCAACTTTTTTATATCCTTTTAAGCAATTGCTTAAAAATTTAATATATTTGGCATTCATTGAAAAGAAAACCCAACGGCTTGAGAATTATTTTTTTGAACATTTTATAAAAAATTTATTGAAATTATTTTTAACAGTGATATATAAATATTATTTTATTTTTAATTAAATAATTTTTAATTAAATAAATAATTTTTTAATTATTTTATACTTAGTTTAGTAATTTAATATATAAAAATAATTTTTTTATATCATTTAAATAAATAGATTAGTTTAAAATTATTTTTTAACTAACATATTTAAACATAAATTTTTTTTCTTATAATCGATTATAATAATAAAATTTATACAATAATTAATTATTAAAATAATCTAATTTTTACAAATATTTCATACACACACAAAACTTGTTAATAAGCTGAACCAACAGCTTTTTTTTGTGGATTTCAGTTGTTAGGTTCTTTGGTGTATTTGGGATTTTTCATAAAAGCTGTTGATGTTAAATTTTTTGTACGGTAATAGCTTTTGCATTTTAGTTGAAATTTGAGTATTTTACATTTCAGTTATGGGGATTATTTTACACTTTGAGATATAAATTTTTTTTCAATCAAATAATATGTTGAATCAATTAAATAAATTTTTTAATTATTTTATACTTATTTTAGTAATTTAATGTATAAAATTAATTATTTTTTATATCATCCAAATAAAACAAATTAGTTTAAAATTATTTTTTAGTTAATATATCTAAACATAAAATTGATTCTATTATAATCGATTATAACAAAAAAATTATATAATAATTAATTATTAAAATAATTAAATTTTTATATTTATCCTAAACACATACTTAAAATTAAATAACATTGAACCACCCATATTAGCTCAGTGTCAAGATTTGATATGCATGACCTATGTATCGTTTAGTAGTTTTTGTTGGTTAGCCATCTGCTATTTTGGCTCTTTTTGTTATCACTTTGCAAGGAAAAAATATTTATGTCAGACATGTTGCTTTTACTGTTATCTATATTTTTATAATACCAAAACATGGGATTTGGTTTCTTAAATTGGTGTCTCCTACTAATTAAGATTGATAAAGTCATAGACTAAGCAAGTACTTGCTAATTAATTAATTAACTGTAGAGTGCATTCCTTTATACTCTATAAACATATTTTTATTGATTGCTTCCAGATCCAACTTGATACATCTATCCTGATATCACATTGATATTGCATTACTTTTTTTACGTAGGAATTAGTCCTAGACTATAAGATATATACACATTGTGGTTCCCTTATGTAAAGCTCGAACCGACAAGGATTACATTAACTAAATCTTACACATGAAACAAGTGCAGCTATCTTTTGTTATCAAGATATTTGATCATTTGTACACCTAAAGAGCGATGAAGTAATCATTCCTTAAAAAAGAGGAAATGAGATTTAAAAACAGGTTATATATATAATGTAAAAATACAAGTACTTCAAATGAGTATCGTTTTAAACAATAATATTATTTCTACACCTAAATTCATATACTTACTCTTTATACCTATCACTTTTGAAAATAAAAATAAAAATTTAAACCAGCCTCACTTCTCGCCTCTTTTTCACTATTTTCCCCCCAAAAGTGATAAGTATTAGGAAAAATATATAGGAATAACGTTATTGCATTCCAAACCACCCACTTTATATAAGCAAAAAGTAAAATAATTTATAAGTATAAACTTCACTGGATAAAAGAAGGGAAAAATTACAAGTCCTCAAAGATGACCAAGATGAATGTGGAATGGCATCACCTTCTCGTTTCAACCAGTACAGTGAATGTTTCTAAACATATATATCTTATTGAAGAAATGAATGCCGTTTCAGTTGAAGCAGAGTTGCAGGAGAATCGCCGGGCAAATCTCCTTTGACAGGTTGCACACTAAAGCATTGCATGGCTAAGATGCATATCATAGTGTCTACCTGCCAATGGAGAACTTGCCCTGTAATGTAGCTGCAACTGGGAATTGAACACACACACAAACACAGGAATGGCCATTTGGAACGTTAGTTATGGCTTGTTAGAATCGGCATATCCTATGGAACAATGCCTTTCATTATATTTTGCATTTCATACGGTTTTATTCCTTTGACTAGGAACCATCCTTTTTGGTTAAAATTATTTTACTGAAGATAATCGAAAGTATTTTACAAAGCAAAAAGAAAAAAGATAAAAAAAAAAAGTTGGTTTCAGCAAATTTAGCATCGTATGGTACATACAGGTTGCATTGGTAGCTATCCAAGCTCCAAAAGCTGAAGCCCCTCTTTCCAGGTATGAAAGTCCTAATAAGCTTGTACGAGAATTTATCTTTTTGCATTGTGTACTAATACATGTAGAGTCACATACTATATTATTTTAATTTCATAAATGGAAAAAATATATAAATTTTCATGACAATGAAATCAATTATACATACCACAAATAAAAACAACAACAAGCAAAGCTTTTTTTTTTTTACTAAATAGTGTCAATTACATGAATCAAATAATACTACTATATTTTGTCAAAACCTAAATCTTTCGAGAGACCGTTTAGTTTTAAATTCTTTTTAATGGTTTCACTTAGAGTTTTTTTTATCTTCTTTTATCTTTAATTAATGTGTCATCTTCCATCTAATGAATTCTTCTAACAATGGTTTCTATTGGTCTTCTTGTCACATGACCAAATTATCTTAATCTCGATTCTACTATCTTTTTTTTCAATAAGTACCACTCCTACTTTCCTTCTAATATATTCTAATTGGTCTTCTTGGAGGAGGATTTCTCTTCAGGAAAATAATTCTTGCACATTTTCTTCTTCTTTTTTTGTACTTTTTAGACACACTTACTTAATTAGAAAATAAAAAAGAAAATATATTTTAAAAATGTTGTTGATATAGTTAGTAGTTAGTTTAATGTTTAGTTACAAGTTAGTTAAAGTTGATTACTGTTTGTTATTGTTAGTTACTATAGTTCTCTAAGTTAATGCATAATACTAATGTATAAATATAGGTATCTTGTAATCAGAGAAAGCAACTTAGATAAAATTCATTTTCTTCATCTGTTTCATTCGATTCTTCATCTTCAGAACTTTGCTCCTTTCTGTTTCTTGGTTCTCCACCTCTCAGAGTTTTGATATTCTGTTTCTTGAATTCATAGAAGATGCTGGCCTATTAGCTTGCAAGCCTGTTTCCATTCCTATGCTTTCTAATATTAAACTTCAAAATGATGATGGTCAGTGTTATGCAGATGTTCCTTGTTACAGAAGATTAATTGGTCGTTTGTTGTATTTAACTACAACTAGGCCAGACATCACCTATGCTATAAATCATCTAAGTCAGTTCTTGTCTAAACCAATGCTTTCAAACTATAATGCTGTACTTCGAGTCTTAAAATACATCAAAGCCTCTCTAAGCAAAGGCCTCTTTTTCCCTCGTTCTTCTTCTATACAGCTAAAGGGGTTCTCAGATTCAGATTGGGCAGCTTGCCCTGACAGTAGAAGGTCTATCAGGCTACTGCATCTTCCTAGGAGACTCTCTTATATCTTAGAAATCAAATAAGCAGGCCACGATTTCTAAATCATCTTCTGAGGCAGAATACCGTGCCTTAGCCACAACCACATGTGAATTGCAATGACTTACCTATCTTTTGCAAGATTTCCAGGTTGCTCATATTCAGCCTTCCCTGATTTACTGTGATAATCAATCTGCAAGACATATAGCTGGTAATCCCATATTTCATGAGAGAACCAAGCACATCGAAATTGATTATCACATTGTTAAAGACAAGGTTCAAGCAGGATTTTTACACTTACTACCAATACCATCAACATCTCAAATTGCAGACATTTGCACCAAGGCTGTTTCTCCTAAAGTTTTTGTTTTTCTTAGTTTCAAGCTGGGAATGATAGACACATATTCTCTCACTTGGGGGGGTTGTTGATATAGTTAGTAGTTAGTTTAATGTTTAGTTACAAGTTAGTTAAAGTTGGTTACTGTTTGTTATTGTTAGTTACTATAGTTAGATAAGTTAATGCATAATATTGATGTATAAATATAGGTATCTTGTAATAAGAGAAAACAACTCAGAAAAAATTCATTTTCTTCATCTCTGTTTCATTCGATTCTTCATCTTCAGAACGTTGCTCCTTTCTGTTTCTTGGTTCTCCACCTCTCAGAGTTTTGATATTCTGTTAAATGTATTTGTCTTTTTTTATTATTTTAAAAAATAATGTAAAAAAATTAATATACAAATAATATCACCATTCTTTTCCTTAAGGATGCTAACATCCCTTTAAATTAATTTTTTTAATATATTATTTTTACACCTAATGTTATACATTTATTCCTTAAAACTACTACTTAAGGGGGGGAGGGGGGAACTCAAATTAGACTCACATCCGTCTTCATTTTTTTACTCTCTTTTTTTTATATCTATTATTTTACTTAAAAAAAAGAAGGTGATAGGTTTAAGACTGCAAGGAAAGGCATTTTTCCTCCTTTTATGTTTTGCTTCATTTTTATTTGGGAGGAGCTTGAGGGTCCCGGTCTAAAAGTGAAAGAAATTAGTATCATCAAAACAAAGGAAGTGCGAGTTACGACCTTCCATTATAAAATACTGTTTTATTTAATTGTATTTCTGCCTCAGCATCACATAAAATATGGCCAATATCACATGGAATAGAATAATCAAAGGACACATGCAACTATCTACATCTGCAATAGAAAGAAAATTTATACGTCCCTATATGAACCTGTAAGGTCAAAATTAAAGTACCTTAAGCTTTCACGTTTCACGCAGAGAGTGGTCAATCAGAATATATGGCTTTGGATTTGGTGTTTATACATTCATAACGAATCTGAGTTTATTTTATTTTATTTTATTTTTAAGAAGGAATCAGATTTTTGTTAGAAAGGAAAGGAGAAAGTGTAAGTAGAGAGAGAATAGCTGGCCGCGAATTATGCTATGAGAAAGAAGATACTAGAGAATGTTCTCTTTGATTGTACACACGCAATAAGATTTGCTATCAGTGACTATCAAAAAAATAATGACCCCAAAAGTTGTTTATGGAGAAATTAGAAGCAGCGCATGGATTTGGATTATGTGCTTGTTATACACACGTACATGTCGGAAAGAAAGAGACTTAATTTTATTGAATTCAGGATATGTCAAATTAACGTATGCTCTGGATCCTCAAAGTGCATGAAGCACTTTAGGCCCTGCACATAATAGATCCACATTGTGAATGCCTTATACAAAAGATTGAAACCATTCGCGTGCAAAGATTTTGTCCAAAATTTTACACAGAAGGAGTGCAACTATCTTTTCTCATCCAGATATTTGTTCATTTGGACACCTATAATATAAACAGAGGTGAACTAATAATTCCTAATAAAAGAAAAAGGCAAAACTAAATAATAGTTATATAATCTAAAATACAATTACTTTATAACTATCATTCCAAATGCCCCACTTTTTCACTCCAAGTCTTACTGGGGTTAAAAAAAGAAGGGAAAACGGTAAGCCCTCAAAGATGAGGTACATGAATATTTTATGGGTTGAACTAATAGTGTGGTATTGTGAATATTTCTGAACATCTCTTTGAAGAGCCAGATGAATGCCATTTCCAGTGAAGCAGAGTTGCAGGTGAATCGCTGGGCAAATCTCCTTTGGCAGGTTGCACACTAAAATTATTGCATGGCTGAGACGCATATCATAGTTGCCACCTGCCAATGAAGAACTTGCCCTGTAATGCAGCTGCAACTGGGAATTGAAGAGACACACACAGAGAGGAATGGCTACTGGGAACGTTATTTATATATTGCTAGAATCGGCATATCCTATGGAACAATGCCTTCATTATATTTTGCGTTTCATATGGTTTATTCCTTCGTATGGGAACCATTCTTTTTCGTTGTCTTTGGCATTGACACATCTTTAATTTTATTTTAAACTAGAATAGCACCAATACAATGTATAAAAAAATAATTAAATATTTAAAAATAATATATGATAGTTATTTTTATTATTATAAAATATATATTTATAATTTTCATAAGTAATTAGGGGTGCACAACTCGATCTGTGAACCCGACCGACTCGATCCGATCAAATATATTCGGGTTGGTTCGGGTAATCGGGTCTATTTGGGTTAAACCTGATAAACTCATCAGAATATCGGTTCGGATAACTAGTTTAGTAAACCAACTCGATGACCCGACTCGATGACCCGATGATCTAAAAAAACGATATTGTTTTGCCTATATTCAAGCCCCTATTTTATTCTTTCTCACTTAGAGTGCACAACCCAATTCGGTGGCCCGACCAACCCGATTACCCAACTTGATTCTAATCGGGTTGATTCGGTTCGGGTAATCGGGTCTATTTGGGTTAAACCTGATAAACTCATCAGAATATCGGTTCGGGTAACTAGTTTAGTAAACCGACTCGATGACCCGACTCAATGACCCGATGATCCCAGAAAACGATATTGTTTTGCCTATATTCAAGCTCCTATTTTATTCTTTCTCACTTAGAGTGCACAACCTAATTCGGTAGCCCGACCAACCCGACCAACCCGATTACCCAACTCGATTCTAATTGAGTTGGTTCGGTTTGGGTTACTCAAAATTTTTTCTCAAAAACCGACCCAACCCAATCCGACCTCACCTAATTGGTTTAAATTTTTTTTCCCGTTAAACCCAACCCGACCTGTGACCACCCCTATAAGTAATAATGGATGATGTAGAAATTTCATATTAAAGTTCAAATATTTATTTTATTTCTTTAAGATGTTAAATATTAAGTTTATATATAAAATCTTAAGAATATTTTAAAAAATTCAAAAATTATTAAAAGAGTGTTTTGAGTTTTAGAAGTTGTTGTCACTAATTTTCTTGCCTTCATCTATATATTATATATATAAATTATAAATTATTAATACATTAATAAAATAATAACAATAAAATTTAAATTTAAATTTATAATTAGTCATGATGGTAACATTTAGAAATGACACTTATAAAAAGAATATTGAAATAATTTATATTTCTCTTTATTTTTACTTTTAAAAGATAATATTAAAATTTAAATTTAAATTACATTAATAATACAATTTAGAGATAACAACTATCAAATTCTTTTATATATTTTTTAATTATTTTTAATTATTTTTAATAAGATAATAATAATAATATTTTAATTTAAATAACATTAATAGTACAACTTACAACTATCATTTAATAGAATTTCACAAATTAATACTTTTTTATATATTATGTTGATTGATAGAAATTCTTCCCACCATAAGATCCACGTTGTTATTTCCTTTAATCAAAGAGTGAGCCCATTTGTGTGCAAAGATTATATTGGTCTAAATTTATAACAAAATTAAAAAAAAAAAGAGTGCTACCGTCTTTTCTCATCTGGATATTTGTTCATTTGGCACGTAAACAGAGGTTATGCGGCAATCATTCTTAGTGCTAATTGGTAGGGTTGTAAAACCTGAAAAATTGAACTGAACCAATTTAATTGGTCTTGTTTGGTTTGGTTAATTGGTTTAATTCGAATAAAATCCGATCAAATATAAAGGTGCGTGGTTTGGTTCATGGGTTCTATGTTGTTCGGTTCCTAGGTTCTATATTTGGAACCCGAGGCGTGAACTGACCCAAGGTGTGTATATATATATATATCTTTTATTTTTTAACATTCAACTAGCACCCATCAACTTAATTTTTTTTCGGTAACTTTCTAACTGCATAAGACTTCATTAGACTTTTCCCCTTTCCTCCAAAGACCCACACGTTCCTCCAACCCTAGTGGCTCACCAACCCACTAGTTCTGGCTCCATGCTCCTCCTGCAACGCCTCACGCCGAGACGCACGCTACTCCGGCAGTGCACTATGCTGTAGCCCACCAATATGCAAGGCATCTTCCATCTACGACGCATCTCCAAGTTGCAAGACACCAATCACTCATCCTCACAGTCTCGCATACTCTTGACGACCACAGCCACCAACCAACAACTGCAACCACAGCCACCGGTGAAATTTGAGAGCCACTAGTGGTGGACGAGCTCCGATCTATGAGAGGAGCTCCGATTTGAAATGAGAAGCTTCAATCTACGACAACTCCTCCCAACACCAACCAGCGATGGCGACGACAGCCACTAGTGAATGATGAGAGCCTCCAGTGGTCGACGAGCTCGGATCTATGATGAGGAGCTCCAATCTGTGACGAGGATCTCCGATCTGTTCTCCTATGGGCTCTAGCTTCTTGAGTTCTTGTCGTGCAATACTGCAACCTGATTATTTTTATTTTTATTTTGTGAGACGGTATTGTTCTTCTTGAGTTCTTCTTTATTATGCATTTTATTATGCTTTGCAATGTTGATTTTTGTTAGCAGGATTTGTGTTTGTGATTTGGCTTTGGAATGATGATTCTGGGTATAGCACAGCAATTTTTTTTAAAAAAAAAATTACACAATCCGATTATTTGAACCAGTTAACCCGATGTTATTCAGTTTGCTTTAATTCGAGTTTGGCCAAGAAAAAATGTGAAATTTAAATTAAATTGAACGAATTAATTTTTATTAATTTAAATTTTTTCTTCTCTAAAATTAAACCAAACCAACCGTTACACCCCTACTAATTCGGTTGGTAAAAGACATAATCAAACTCAATTGCATTTGTTGGGCATTACTCATCTTCGGGATAGGAATAGGTCAAGAAGTCTATTAGTGATTTACGACCTAACTTGTTTTCTGTCTATTTAGGTTTAGGCTATTTATAGCAAAACAAACTAGCTAGATTTAGGATTTTAGAAAAGTCTATATAATTATATAAACAAAGGTTTGAATTTTTTTTAAATTTTTTTTTAAACTATTAGATTGGCCTATTTATTTATTTTTATTTTTGATACACGATCTATTTATTTATTATTTATATATAATTGAGAATTTATAATAATTACTAATTTTTTTACTATATATTTGTATCATATATTTATTTTATACATAATATAATAATTTTTTTAAATATTATATTTATTTAAAAATTAAAAAATTAAATGTTTTAGCCTATATGAAAGTATTCATATAATGTAGATATTTAAATAATATTCTAAATCAAATTAGACTTTTATATTTTCATATAAAGAAATTAAATTAAACAAAAAAAAAAAACTATTGGCCAACTCATGCTTATATTTTACAAAATAAAGTTTATACTTATTTAGACAAAGTCTAATCTAACCTAACATATTTTTTACCCTTAATACGAGTACCTATCTTTTATTCTTGAATATAATACTCAAAATAATTATCGATTATTTCATAGGCTAATAATTATATTTAATACAATTTTAAGTATTTATTACAAAATAAATATTTAATAAATACTTAATAACTCATATTAATTAGTACCATAACTATCAAGTAACATTACAATTCCCGCATCTGTAAGATTTAGAATCAATATTAGTTGTCAGCAATATCTCTTGATGGACTATATGAAATGAGTGTTGAGATAACACCAACAATAATAATCAAGTTTTTTTCTATTAGATAGAGTTAGTTACATAGATTAAATAACGCTATTGTACTCTATCATAAACAAATGAGTGTTGATATTTGTACAAAAAATTCCTACACAAGTTGGTCACAGACTTTAAATGGATGGATGAATTTATTTTTTCATCTATCATTTTACAAACATCTCAAAAAAAAATTTCAGTCACTCATTTTATTATTTGTGAAATTTATATGTCTAAACCCTTGCATGTATTGGTCCAAGTAGAATTAACTCGAGTCTCTTAAATATATAATTTTAGATTTGATTTTTAAATTTATATGTATGAAAATAACATTGTTGAGAGCGATCCCTAGTTAAGCATTTGACTATGAAATTAGTTTTTTATTTATCAAATAAAGAGATAGTACGAGAAACTAAGAAAAAAACACTTGCATGTGAAACTGTCATTTCTGATATGTAAATTCCATTATAAACTTTCTTTTAGATTTTTGTAGGATGCACAATGCAATAGAGTAGCATCCCCCTTCTTAACTTTGCTATTACAAAAAGAAAAGAAAAAAAGAGAGTCATTGCTAATAAAAGATTTAAGGAAAATTAAAAACTGGTTATATAATCTAAAACACAAGTACTTTAAACGAGAATCATTCCAAACTCCACACTTATTTCACCTCCAAGCAGAAATTAAAATAAAGTATAAATATGAACTTCACTGGAAAAATAAAAGTTAAGGAAAAAACGTTAAGTCATGAAAGATGATGGAGATGACTGTTGAATAAATCAGCTTCTAGTTTCAACCAGTGTTGTGCATGTTTCTGAACATCTTATTGAAGCAGAGTTGCAGGATCGAGAATCGCTGAGCAAATCTTCTTTGGCAGGTTGCACACTAAGAGTATTGCGTAGCTGACATGCATATATCGTAGTGGCAAACTGCCAAAGGAGAACTTGCCCTGTAATGCATCTGCAACTGGGAAGGCACACACACAGGAATGGCTACTCGGAATGTTATTTATGGCTTGCTAGAATCGGCATATCCTATGGAACAATGCCTCCATTTTGTACTGCTTCTGGCCTTTCATATGGTTTTATTCCTTTGTTTGGGAACCATCCTTTTTGAAAAAAAAAAAAAAGATTTACTGAAGATAATTGGAAACCAGCGCAAAGGAAAAAGTAAAATAAAAGTTGGTCTCTGCAAATTTATGATCGTATGGTACATATAGGTTGCATTATTTGTTGGTGATCATCCAATCTCCAAAAGGTGAAGCCCCTCTTTCCAGCTATGAAAGTCCTAATAAACTTACACAATATATTTTTTTTTATAACACTATTTTTATTCTCAGTCATCAATGTACAAATATCTAATTAACAATTATGTGTGTTTGACGAGTCTAGTTATTAATTATTAATATTAACTTTATTAGCTACATAATACACATTATTAACTAAAAAAATGTAATAATTAATCATGGGCAAAAATGGTATGCAAAAATAAAATACATGTTGAAGAATTAATTTTTTTTTCTTTTTGTTGATGAACTTATTATATTTTAAGAAAAGGTAATGATATTTATATATTATTTTTATTATGTTATTCTTATACTATTTTTTAAATAATAAAATAATAAAAACGCACCTTCTAATACAATCTCTTTATTTTTTGTTTTTCAAATAAATAAAACATAAACATATAATTTTTTTAGCAGACAAATGACAGTTCTCTTTAAGGAAATATAATAGTGTCTTGATTTCTTTTAAGTCTACGAGATATTTTTATATGTTTAACTCATTTAAATTACATATATAATTAATTTCTGTTTAATTACAAGAATATAAAAATTATTTTATTAAAATTTAAACTCATATATTCATCACATATAGTCAAAGTTCTTTACCACATCAATCCCAATATAATCTTGATTTTATTTTGAAAAAGAAAGCACTGGAAAAGAACTTTCCTTTCATAACTCGTAACACGAGCACAACATATTATATTCCATTATTTCAATCTTCTATCATTCTAATAAATGTAAATAAGGTTGAATTAAAATTTTTGTCCTTATATTTTATATTTATTTTTAATTTATTTTTAGTATAATACTGTTAATTTAATTCATATTAAATATTTGATAAAAGCAAAAAAGATATATATAAAAAATACATATTGAACAAAAAACACTTACTAACTAATGTAGAAACATTTACTAAATGTTTCATATATAAAAGAGCATTTAAAAAACACCTATTGAATAAAAGAAAACTTACTAAATTAATCATCTAACACTGTTATAATAGTATTATAATAAAAATTAATGGTAATAATTATTTTAAAAACATTTAAAAATGTGATGATTGATTTTTAAAAAAAATTATATAGTTTAAATTAAAATAAATAAAAAAAATATAGGAATAAAACTTTAATTTAATTTTTAAATAATAATTTACTTGGGAAGAGAAGCGCATTCTCTCAACAAATAAAAGATAAATAAATAATTAAAAAATAAATAAAACTTATTTAATGAAGAAAGAGATAAAAACTTAAAAGTCTATAAAAAAATAATACAAAAAGGGAATTAAATAAATTAATATATCATGTTTAATATATTCCTTTCAACAAGCAAGTTAATTCTTTTCATATATCTTAACATCTATTAATTAATTGAGTGTACCCATCTTTTTTTTTTAGAAAAAATTAAAACCAAAAATCTTATATTTATATAAAAGCTTATATATATTTTTTTGGTATGGAGCTTACTGTGTTTTTTTTTTTTGTTTAACATAAAAGCTTACATTCTTATATAAATACTTTCACAATAAGTAGATTAATGTCAATATGACTGAATAAACCAGTTAGTATTGACCAAAGACTTCTCCTTGTAATAGGCCTTTTAATTAAAGAAAAAAAATCTTCAAACATCTTTTCTCATACCCACAAGAGTCGAGTGCTGTAGTAAGCAATGCATACTGTCAAGAAAAAGAGCAAAGTTTAAACTTTAGATAAGATAATTGTTGAGAGGGCTCTTAGTCATAATAGTACTCAAAGGGTTAGTCTCGTATCAGGATAGTATGGTGAAAGATAATAAAAATAAAAATAAAAATCTGTTCACAGGAAAGAATTGAATAAAGAGTAATTTTAGTCACACATATTTTTACTCATATTATTTCATATTTATATAATTTTTATCATTTAATTACATATGATCATATATTATTTTTCTACACACCTTTATTTCGATTTTGTCATATAGACAGATGTGAGATGCATATCACATTCTAATTCTGTCATAAAATAATGTGTATCTAGCTTTTTTTGTGAGTAAATACAAATGTAATCAAATCTTATATATTGTGGTTAGTCTCCATCCACCCCTATCGTATAAATTAGAGTACTCTTTTTTAAGAATGAGATATTTACTTATTGTACTATCTTTCTCTTTGAGAGTAAATTTTTTTTATGGTACTCTTTTTCTCTTTATTCTACTTGTCATTTATTTTACATTAATTCTTCTCCATATCAGTTACCAATCAAATCTAGTTAATCAATTTCCAAATTTCCTTAATCAATTCCATATTAATTTCTTATTAATCAAATATCAAATTTTCATGTATAAGATTCATTAAATATTGGTTGTAGCAAGTGTCAAGTATTTGGCAGCAATTACATCAAATTTTAAGCTGCAAAACAATATATTAACGATCATAATCTTCAAGTCAATCTAAAGAATTATGATTATTTCTTTTTTCTTTATTATTTTTAAAAAAATATTACCAATTACATGTAAATTATGCTAAAAACTAAGTTTGTGTACATCAAATTTTTTAATAAATAATAAAATATAACTTAAAGACATTAAAATTTATTTTTGAAAAAATCATACATTTCACGGCTACTTATAGGTGTATTTGGATTAACTGTATTTTAAAAAATTATTTTAATATTTATATATATTAGTAAAAAAAATTAATTTTAAAATAATTTATTTCGTTTGTATTATATAAAAAAATTCTCTTTTATGTATTAAATTATTAAAAAGAATATGAAATAATTTATTTATATTATATAATATTTTATATTTTAGAGTTATTTTGGTAAAAACATCTCAACATCACACATAATCAGCTTTTGATTATAACTATAATACTAAAAATTTGCTCTAAAAAAAAAGCTTTTCCCATTATAAAGAGTATAATCTCTTATTATAATCAATTCTAACTAAAGTATCCAAACATCTCAATTTTTTCTGAAAACAGTTTTATCCAAAAAAAAAAACTTTTATGAGAAATGATTAAGCTTTCTCAAACATCCTCTAGTTTAATAATAAATTGAGACTACGTTTAGTGCACCTGATAATATAAGGTATGATAATATAATATAATATGATAAAGTCTACTAATATAAAAAAATAATAAGTTCTTATATTATTAAATATTTGATACACATAATATAAAAACTTAATAATATATATAATTATCTACTATGATTATAGTATCTTTCACTTGAGAGTTGAGACCATAGAGTTTCGTTTCTTATGTTAATTTGATTTATATATGCATCACTGTAATGACGGTTCATCTTCTTCTTTTTTGACCTCCTCTTCCTTATATATTCCCTCTTCGCTTCATGGCCTCTCACTTCTTCACCGCCTCTTCCTTCCATGTTCTTTCTTATCCTCATTCTCTCTCTTCCTCTTTCTCTATTTTCTACCCACTCTCCCCTCTTCAAAGCCAGGTACTCTCTCTCTCCCTATAACTTCGCTTTTTCTATTTCTTTATTTTCTCTTCCTCTTTCTCTTTTTTCTACCCACTCTCCCCTCTTCAAAACCAGGTACTCTCTTTCCCTATAACTTCGCTTTTTCTATTTTTTCATTTTCGTTTGGCTTCCAATAAGATAAACTACATTAAAACAAAAATGGTTCCTCAATTTACTGGTAATAATAAAATATTGGGAATTTGGAAAAATGAAAAGATTTTTTGGTGCCAAAATACAATTTTTTAAATGCCCTTTAAGCTGAGCAATGTAATTTTTTGTGTTTTTTAGAGGAACCTACTATTACCATATTTAGTCTTATTGTTTTACCAGTGATTTTGGGATACTCTTTTTTACTATATTGCTGACACAAACAAAAAATGGGTGTGGTGAGTCAGGGATGAAGAATGACGGCTCTGGGCGGAGTGAAGCAGAGTGGTGGTGAGGAACGACAACTATGGTAGTGAGGCAGAGTGGTGGTGGTGAGGAACATGGTGGTGGGGGATGATTTTCTGATTTTGATGGGTTTTAATTGTTAGGTTTGTTGAAA
Organism: Ormosia semicastrata; assembly: GCA_029884595.1. Taxonomy (NCBI): domain Eukaryota; kingdom Viridiplantae; phylum Streptophyta; class Magnoliopsida; order Fabales; family Fabaceae; genus Ormosia; species Ormosia semicastrata. The sequence goes on from JAQQTO010000043.1 coordinate 1,024,602, forward strand.
GAGAGAAAAGAGAGAAAGACTTATGAAGAAATTGTGTGTTATAATGGAGGGTTAATTATATACACAAGAGGTACTAAATGATTACACATATTACATGATGTGGGACTAACAACATAGTAAGTAATAACTTCTAACACTCCCCCTCAAGTTTAAGCTTACTAAACTTAAGCTTATTACAATGACATCTCAAAGAAAATAAATTAAAAACATGATGAGTCAAACAGCGTGACAGTGGCAGGAAATTGAATTTGGAATGGAGATAAGACCAATGCATCTGGGACTAAGACGGACAGGGCCATCAGAATGATCGTTGATGGGAAGAAAAGTCGAGACCAGTGCATTTAGGACAAAGCAAGCCAGTGCATCTGGGATGGAGATAGGGCCAATGCAACTGGGACTAAAACGGACAGGGCCAGTGCATCTGGGACAAAACTAGGGCCAGTGCATCTGGGATAAAGTCGAGGTCAGTGCATTTAGGACAAAGTGGAGGCTAGTGTGAGTCATAACCAACATAAGTCACCATCGGAATGATCGTCGACAGGAAGAAAAGTCACAACTTGTATGATTCATCTGTGAGAGAGAAGTCATAATCGGAATGATCGTCGACAGGAAGAAAAGTCACCACAAGTATGATTCATCTAGGGGAGAGAAGTTATGATAAACACCACCATTGAAATATATGTAGAGTTGGATTTATTCCCATTCTCTCCCTCAATGCTATGCTAGTATCTGAAAAGAATCAAACAGTAGCCAAAACTAGGTAAAATTACGACAAAGAATGCCAAACAACCATGTGGAGGTCGATATGATACGGTGGAGAAGCCCGGAAAAAAGGTGAAACAGCCATGGGAAAGTGTATAATGACCAAAAACAGAAACCACAAGGTACCTGAATGCACTGATTCAAAAGAGGTTGCAACAAACGGTCACGAACACAAAGGCGAGGACAAATCATGACAGAAGAGAGAAGGGCGACCATAGCGCTGCCAACGGCTGCCCGAAGGTGGTGGGATTTTTTGGCCAAAAAATCGCCAGAAAATTCACTGGAAAAGTTGCCAATTGCTGGAAAAGTTGCCAGGAAAATCACCGATCACCGGAAAAGTCAGTGGAAAAGTGGTTGGAAATGTCGCTAGTCATCGGAAAAGTCACTGGAAAGGCGTTGGTCGGCGGCAGTATTGCCAGAAAATTTCGCCTGAAAGATCACCAGTTGCCGAAAAATGTCACCGGAAAGCTCACCGGAAATGTCACCGGTCAACGGAAAGTCACCGGAAAAGATTGTCGAGAGCCACGGGAAAGTTGTTGGGAAAGTCTTTGGTCGTCGGAAAAAGTCACGAAAAAACAGCAAGTCACCGGAAAGTTACAGAAAAAATAGCACGTTGCAGGAAAGTCACTGGAAAAGGTCATTGGTTGTCGAAAAATAGAAAGGTCGGTCAACCGGAATAGAAACACGGTTGACCGAAAAAGATATAGAAAGAGAGTGTCGAAAAGAGAACTTGACCACTAGAGGCGGTGCTGATCGGAGTTCCAAATCTTTAGGAACTCCGCAGCGTAAGTGACGGACAGGTCACGAAGGATGGTATCGCTCTGATACCATGTTGAAAGAGAGAAAGACTTATGAAGAAATCGTGTGTTACAATTACATAATGGATGGGTGATTATATACACAAGAGGTACTAAATGATTACACATATTACATGATGTGGGACTAACAACATAGTAAGTAATAACTTCTAACAAGGTTATTTGATTTTTGGGTATGAAAGTGGAAGGTAGTGGTGGAAGAAAAATTCTATTAAGTTATATCAGGGAGTGATGGAGATGATAGTGTTATACTATTAGAATGGGATAAAAAGTTTTGATCGGATTTGACTATCCTATCAAGTAGACATACCCAACAATTGATAAAGTCTGATAGTATTAATTTATATTATCAAGTCTTCCTTATACGATGCACCAAATATAACTTGAATGATTAGGCGCTTAAACATAAATCCCTTCTAATAATACTATTTTTATACACATAAATTTAACAATCAAATTCAAGATTACATATTTAAAAGACTCAACCCCTTTAACTCGATCTACATACGTTTGTCGCTCTCACATGATTTGCTAGCAATAACAGACTTGATCTCTAATCAAAATGTGATACAGTAACAACACTAGAGGACGATACAAATGCTAGTACGCTAAGCGATACGTACATTGTGTCCGTTGGATCTAACAGCTAGTTTTTCGAGCAAGATTGTTAAGGGGGCATACTGCTGCAACATTCTATGCAATTTTATACAATTGTTTTTTATAAGTTGTCAACATTTAATAACTAGAAAGAAAATAATAAAAAAAAGGAACATAGATTCTCAAATAAACTAAACTATATATGGAGAATATCACTTGCAAATTGCAATAGAATAATCAAAGAACACATGCACTTAACTGCATCTGCAATAGAAAGAAGATTTATATACGTTCTTAATTATATGATCAATATGAACTTGGATTGTCTACACATTCATAAGGAATCTGATTTTTGTAGGTAAGGGAAAGACAAAGTGTAGGTAGAGACTAGAGAGAGAATAGGACGTGAGTTGTACTACGAGAAAGAAGATACTACAGCATATTCTCTTTGGCTTAATTGTACGCGCGAGTTTTGCTATGATCAATGACTAGCAAATTATAAATTGACCCAAATGTTGTTTATGTTGAAACTAGAAGCAGCGCAAGGATTTGGATTACGTGCTTGTTATACTCGGAGAATTCTAATAAATATCTCTCCGGAGTGGTCCATGAATGAATGGACCAAATACAGAACAACCATTTATCTATTATGAAAATAAATCAATGATTAAGATTAAAATATTAAATTTAATTAATAATATTTAAATTTACATATAAATTTAATTAAATTATTTTTTAAAATAATTATATATAAAAATTTATAAATTTTAATTAATAATATTTACATACATTTAAATCTATATATAAATATTATTAAATAAAAAAATGATTCACTTATAAATCACTTCTCAAATGGTTCATAATAATTATACTCAAGTTGGAAAGAAAGCGACTTTAATGAATTGGACTGTGCTAGTAAATGCTCGAGCACAGGCCTTTTAACCATTGGATGAAGCTTTGATTTTTAAGTTTTGCATTTTTAGTAACTTAAATAAATGAAAAAAAAATTAAACATAAACAGAAAAGAGTCGAGCGTACAAGAGCTCGAGCTCTTCATAGCACTATCCTAATGGAATTTTCCTTTAAAACATATGCTCTGGATTATCCTCAAACTGCAAGGAGCACTTTAGGCCCTGCATAAGTAACTCACTGTGAATGCCTTATACAAATGATTGAACATGTGTTACCGGAAGATTATATTTGTCTACATCTTACACAAAAAAAAAAAAAAAGGAGTGCAGCTATCTTTTCTCATCCAGATATTTGTTCATTCCTAGTAAAAGAGAAAACGAAATTTTAAAACTGGTTAGATAATTAAAATAAAAATAAAATACAAGTACTTCAATCAGGTATCTTACAAACTACCCACTTTACTCAACTCCATGTCTCTTACTAACCAAAAAGTAGAATAAAGTATAAATATCAACTTCACTGGGAAAATGAAGGGAAAAATGTTATTTACCAAAAAAAGATATTAAAAAAAGGGAAAAATGGCAAATCCTCAAAGAAGACGAAGATGAATGTGGAATAGCATCACCTTCTGGTTTCAGCCAGTACAGTGAATGTTTCTGAACACATGTTATTGAAGAAGCAGTTGAATGCTGTTTACAGTGAATTAATTAAGCAGAGAGTTGCAGGAGAATCGCTGGGCAAATCTCCTTTGGCAGATTGCACACTAAAAGTAATGCATGGCTGAGATGCATATATCATAGTAGCTACCTGCCAGTGGAGAACTTGCCCTGTGATGCAACTGCAACTGGTAATTGATCATGAAGACACACACACAGAGGAATGGCAACTGGGAACGATATTTATATATGGCTTGCTAGAATCGGCATATCCTATGGAACAATGCCTTCATCATTTTGCTTTGCTTGTGACCTTTCATATGGTTTTTATTCCTTTGTATGCGAACCATCCTTTATGGTCAAATTTTTTTTTTACATTGAAGATAATTTTAACTATTTTACCCATAATTAATAAATATTTGTGTAGATATTATTTACATGTGTAGACTAAACTAATCAAAATTTGATATATTGTCACTTTCAACACAAAATAAATGTGGATAACAAATATCAATGTAATTATTTAAGTATTAATTAATTTAATTTACATAACTGTGTAAACAAGGTATTCAAGTATTTTTCATGAAAAAGGAAAACAAAAGTTGGTTTGTCCAAATTATGTTCTTGTGGCACATATAGGTTGCATTATGCGTTGTTGGCCATCCAAAGCGGCAAAGCCAAAATCCCCTCTTTCTAAATTCCTAATACGCTAACAAATTAATCGACAATTTATCTTTCTACGTTTGTTGTTGAGCTCAATATATTTTAAGGGACTAAAATAGAATCTTATTAATTTATTTTGCAAGAAGAAAGCACTCTCAAAGAACTTTCCTTTTATAGTTCTTAAACATAGTTCTAAAAATTATATTTCATTATCGCAATCTTCTGCCTTTCTAATAAATCTATATAATAAGATTGGAAAGAGAAAAGGCATGGGAGGCATCATCAAATAAAATTATTTACTGAAAAATGACTATGAAAAATAGTTTTTTTTTTTCAATTTAAATATCCGTTCAACATACCATTATAATGAAAGATGTTCAAGATTTGGTTTGAAATTCCCATCGTCTTGGAAATTCACAGGCAATTCCAACTATACATATCTTGTTGAGGCATAAAAATCCCAACCTAGCTAGTGTGCTTAATAAGTGACAAAGCTATATAATGAAGAGTTCTTAAAATTTGAGTGGAAGCAGGTTGGTTATAGCTCCGATTTTGGGGTGAAATAGTGACCAAATTTTAGTTTATAGTGACAGATAAATGGACACTATTATTCTGAAATTAGTAACCATTTTTTTTTCACTACTACAAATCACTTTTAATGATTAATAACAATTTTTTTTTGGTACCAATGATTAATAAATTTTATTACTAAAATAAAAACGCTTAGACATAATAATAATTGCCTTAACGATATGAATTACTATTATTGGCATTATTTGTAGTCTTTTTTGGTGAGATTCGCCTGAGGTTGGGTGATTGTAGTCATTATAATTTTTTTTTTCATTTTTTGACGTGCAGATGATTTACATCTATAAAATTATATATTGTCGTAATGATATTGCCACAATTATTTTTCCTTTTGATTTTTTAAAAAATGTCAAGTAAATTAAAATAAATACCAATTAAAAATAAATAAATCTTCAACTAATATAATTCAAATCTAACTTTAAATAATAAATAATCCGTTAATGGCAATAATTAACTATTTGCTGCTGGCAAGACTTTCTAGAAATTATTAGTCGACCCTGAATGAAGTGTGTTTCAAAGAGATGGAGAGACTTAATTTGCACTTAAGAGTGGCATTGTGATTGCTGAAAACATAAACTTGTTGAGCTCAAAGTCACCCTTGTACCTAATTTGCTAGTTACTCAAAGTAAACATGGCGCGTACAAGGCCAAGAGAACATGGTTTAGTATATTCTTCTCATAGCATAATTCACGGCCTATTCTTTCTCTACCTACACTTTCTCTTTTCCTTTCCAACAAAAATCAAATTCCTTATGAATGTTCAAACTCAAAATCTAAAACCATATATTCTGATGCACTCTCCGCGTGAAAGGTACTTTGAATTAAGTTGACCTTTATTAAACTTTCTTTTTAATTGCTGATGCAGTTAGTTGCGTCATCGTGTGTTGTTTGGCTATTCTCTTTTTTTTTTTGTGAATGTTGTTTGGTTATTCTTTTCCAAGTGATACTGGCAAGTTAGTTTATTTGATACTGATACAGAAATATATTCAAATGCAAAACGGACTTAGCATAAATAGTGACCAGTTTTTGACACATGCCTAGCTGAGGTACTCAAATATTTACCTGAAAAGTACATATTTCGATCTTAAACAAATTAAAGAATTCGATTTTACGACCAAAAAATAACAAGGCTGCACAGGATATATAAGATGGTTAATTGAGATACAGTTATATTAATGCCAATACAACAACCACCTAAGTCTAATTTAGTGAGGTCCATTACATTTATCAATCGATGCTATTAGACCTTATGCAGAAGCAAATTTTCCGGAATTAAAGTGAACCTTTTTCAAACCCTACTACATCCTCACCACTTGTTCAAGTAACGTTCAAGTGGTATTGTTCCATAGCATATGCTAATTCTGATAAGCTATAAATAACATTCCAGGACTCTAATACGCTGTGTGGCCAGCTTTCAGTGCAGCTGCCTTACAGGGGCAATTTCCCTTCTGGCAGGAGGCCACACCACAACGTGAAACCAATAATAGGCGGTGTGCTAGCTCACTCCCAAAGGGGATTGATTTGCCCAGCAATTTTGCTGCTACTTCAATTTTTTATTGTTTTCAATCATTCGCATTATCCAGCATTAGGTTAATTATTTTAGTCTCTCTACCTAATTATCTTTTGACTTTTACATACTATTTTCATTTTTGGAACAGAAAAGTTTAGGCCGAAGAGAAGCTCGTCTCATTTCAAGGTCAAGGTAAAGTGGTAAACCACCAACTTCAGTCGTGTTAATCACCTTACACACCACTTTTTTTTTTACAGCCTTACACTCCACTTTACTATGTGAAATGGTGTGCAAAATTATTTTCTCAACTCAATATATTATATAAATGTCTTCCAGCCACGTACTTGATTGGCTGGTTTCTTTTTTTCTTTTTTTTAGAGTATATTAATTCACCCAATAAGTGAGAGACTAATCTTTTAAAATATAGTTAGACGCTTAAGCGAAAATACCTTTTAATAGTATTGTTTTCATACACATGAATTCGAAATTGAACTCAGGATCACATACTTAAGAGATCTATGTTAGTTTATAATTTTTCTAATAATCTTAATATAAAAAATTACCATTAAAACATTAAGATCTTAAAATTTATAATTCTCACAAATAAGAAAATATAAAGACACTAATATTTATCCATGAATAAGAGTAAATTGTATTATAAGAGTGTTAGAGATTCCAGAAAAATTTATTTTTTATTCATTTGTCTTTTTTTATACTTATTCTACTTTAGTGACGACGAGAGAAAAAGAAATCCTAACGGCCAAGAACAGACATTGAGTTTTATGCAGAAATTATTTCTTAAATATTGCTAACTTCCATCAAGTTGGCAGTTACTATAATTGTAAAACTACTATTTCCCTTTTACTCAATAAGAGTTTAACTCATTAGCTTAATTTAATTACTTATTAATAAACTAATAAGATAAGTCACAAGCTCATCACATGAGACATTTATTCTAACATTCTGTCACTTGGTTCATGTGACATTACCTTCTTTATAGTTTGATAAGTTTGTCAAAACATAATATGAATTCATATATATAGTCAAACTCTTCTTTAAATTAGATACATTATTCATCATGATCAAGAATGAAAGCTAATACAAGTCATGGCAGTCGTATATAATTTAATCGACATAATCTCTTTCATGTACTACAAAGTTTGTCTTTTCCTTGACAAGACCTATAAATTGGAAGCACATAATTGGTCCAACAATAATGTCTTTATTAAAGACAAAACCTTTTATTATCATTCCTATTTAATCATGTATACAAACTCAGAAAATATGTAAGATAGAAACATATTCATTAATAAACTCAAAGTGTCAAAGTACATAAAATATAAACATAAACATAATTTACAATAATGCCTACTTGGCAACAATGTTCATACTTTCAACATATCCATTAAATGTTTTGGACAGTAACCCTTGTCAAAGGGTCAACAATCATAAAATCGGTCCTAATGTACTTTGTTGACACTTTATGTTTATAAACTTCTTCTTTAACGATAAAGTATTTCAATTCCATATGTTTAACACATTCAAAATACTTGTTAGTTTTAAAAAAGAAAATTGTTGCAAACAATAAAATTTAGCGACTTAGCAATATTGTCGACAATTTCAAGTCTTAAATAAAATTCTACAACCATAATTAATTAATAATGGCCTCAAAGCATGTCATAACATTAAATTTATCTCCTTTCTGAATTGGAATCATACCTGCTAGCTATTTATTCATTTTCTATATCTTTATTGATATAATCTTTCTGAGACAAACTCAACAATCCTTGTGATCTTTCACAGAATATTTCTATTCCAATCACATGTCTTGTCTCTCTCATATCTTTCATTTTTCAAAGTTATTTGAGAGAAACTTCTTAACTCACTTAATAGACCAGAATCATTAGTTGCAAACAAGATGTCATCAACATACAAAATCAGAAAGATAAGCTTACTCTCACTTACCTTCAAATATATACACTGATCAATAATATTTTCCTTAAACCCAATGAATACAATAGTATCATTAAACTTGAGATACCATGGTCGAGAAGCTTGATTAAGTCCATATACTGATTTCTTAAGTTTACACAGCATGTGTTCTTTCGCCTCAATTGAAAACCTCATTAGTTGATCCATATAAACATCTTCCAGTAAATTCCCATTTAGAAAGATGAATTTTCATATCCATTTGATGCAGCACTAGATCATAATGACCTACTAATGTCATGATATTCTGAAAGAATATTTCTTAGAAACTGGTGAGAATGTTTCCTTATAGTCAATGTCATTTTTTTGAGTAAAAATCTTTGGCAACAATGAGGGCCTTATAGTGTTCAAGATTACCATGAGAGTCATGCTTAGTCTTAAAGACCCATTTATACCCAACTCTCTTACACCCTTCAAGTAATTCCACAAGGTCCTATACATCATTATGTTCCATTGATTTAAGCTCATCTTTCATGGTATCTAACTATTTATCAGTATTATCACTATTAATGACTTGTGAAAACAAAACGGGATCATTATTATTAATTTTCAAGTCATTTTCTAACTCTTGTAGATACACCACATAGTCATTCAGAATAGCATATCTATTTTTTCTTTGGGATCTTCTTAATGTTATTTGTTGTTGTTGTTCTACTATAGGTTCATTGTTAACCTCGGGATCATTAATTTGTTGTTCTTCTTGATTGTTATGTGGTTCAACAACATGAGAAACAATCATTTCATAAGTAGGAGCACAAGTCAAAGGAACTTGTACTCTAACTTCCTTAATCTCCACATTTCGTGAAGCTTCACTCCCACTGGTCTCACTATTCTCAATGAATTGGGTATTTTCAGTTTCAATAATTCTTGTACTATGGGTAGGACAATAAAATCTATATCTTTTAGACTTTTATGGATAACCAATGAAATATTCACGGATTGTTCTTGCATCCAGTTTCTTTTCATGTGAATTATCGATTCTTATTTCTGCCTGACATCTCCAAACATGAGGTGCCTTAAACTGGGTTTTCTACTTGTCTATAATTCAAAAGGTGTATTTGGAACTGCCTTACTAAGAATCTTGTTCAACAAATACATGACAACTTTTAAAGCATACAATCATAATGACAAAGGTAAAGACATGTGACTTAATATGCTCCTAACCGTATCCATTAAGGTTCAGTTATACCTTTCTGATACATCATTTTGTTATGGTGTACCTGACATTGTGTATTGAACACATATGTCACGCTTTTCTAAGAACTTAGTAAATGGACCTGAGTGTTATCCAGTTTCATCAAATCTTTCATAATAATCACCACCTCTATCTGACCTTATGATTTTCACTTTTTTATCTAATTGTCTTTCAACTTCATTTACATAAAATTTCAAGGCATTCACTGCTTGAAATTTCCCATGCAGTAAATAGTAATATTCGTAATATGAATAATCGTTAATAAAGGTGATAAAGTACTTTTCTTTACCGAAAGAATTAACATCAAAAGGTTCACATATATTGGTGTGTACAATTTGAAGAAGCTGAGTGCTTGTCATGACACTTTTCTTTGTGTGTTTTGTTTGTTTTCCCTTAATGCAATTCACACAACTATTAATGTTAGTGAAATCCAAATCTGGAATGATGTCATTCTTTACCAACATTTTCATTCTTTCTTTGGAAATATGATCCAAACATTTACACCACAAGTAAGCAGAATATTCATTCACTAAACGACATTTAGTGCCAACATTATGATGCAAGGTCATAAGAGTTTTAACATATAAATTATCAAGATTCAATTTATATAAATCATCACAAAGTATTTCAAAACCAATCATATAGGTATGCTTATACAAACTAAAACATCCATTACCAAATCTAAAGGAGTATCCAGCAACATCAAGTTTAGACAAAGAAACTAAATTCCTAGAAATACTAAGTATATAAAAAGTTTCAAATAAATATAAATAATATCCAATGTCTAAGATTAAATGGTAAGTTCCGACACCTTCCACTGGAACCTTCATTCTATCCCCATGAAGACAAACTTCTCATTTAGGCTTATGGTTTGAATTATAAGGAATCTTTGCATCATATTAGAAACATGAGTTGGAACTTCAGTTAAATTTGATTCAAAACATACATAAGCATTAAGCTTATCTTTCTTTTTAAACCAAGCTTTATGCCTTAGGCAATCCTTCTAGAAGTGTTCAGATTTCCCACAGAAATGGCATTCATTATTGTTTGACTCTTTCTTTTTGATTTTGACAGAGGACTCATAAATCTTTAATGGTCCTTTTTCCTTTCCATGTTTCTTTTCAGCTTTCTTTCCAACTCCTTGATGGTTCACATAATAGATAGAGTGATTTCCTCTTGAACTAATATACTGTGCAATTCATGCACATTACATTTATCTTTCATGGTATTATAGTTCATTTGTAATGGATCATACTCAAACAATAATGAGTTCAGAATGAACTGCATAAGGAAACTCTCATCCACTTTCATTCTCAATGGCTTAAGTCTTATTGCAATGTTTGTCATTTCAATGACATGCTCATGCATAGTACGAGAACCATCAAATTGTATAGTGGTTAAAGTACTCATTAATGTCCTAGTAATAGACTTGTCAACAATTTGGGAGTGTTCTTTGACAAAACTTATGAATTCTTTAGCATTTTTAGTTTTGGGAAGAACCGACTTAATCTTGTTTGCTATGCTCATTCGCATAAACATCAGGCTCAGTCTGTTTGACCTTTCTCAAGCCTTATAATGGGCTTTCTCTTCATTGCTACTAGCAATAGTAATAGCAGCATGCTTCGCAACTTGGAGTGCCAAATCAAGATCCATTACACCAAGGTGAAATTGGCATTGTTCACTCCAATCATAGAAGTTCAACTCATTAAAGACTGGAACAGACGAAGCAAGCGAATTTAAAGAAATATGGACAGATACTGTAATGATCACATGTCTAACATTAATACTTTGAGTCATAAATTAACATACTATACAGATTTAAACAATGAATTACTTTATCATTTAATATATATCAATGTTCTCCTTTGGGTGATTCATCAATGTACTATATTCAACATAATGATGCTAATAAAATTTACATAATTTGACAATGATATATATACTAACTAGTGTCGCAACCGGGATCGCGACGGGACGACCAAAAATATAAAAACAATGGAGTCGCCACCAATGTTTATTTAAATTAGGAAAACATTAGAAAAACCCTTTAATCAGGAAAACTGGTCTTTTGAAAATTGAGTTTGGATTCGGGAGTTGATTACAGGTAGGAAAGGTATTAGCACCCTACACTGCCCGTTCCATGAACGGTACCTTGAGTTAGTTGTGCAAATTTTAATAATCTCAGATATATTTATTTTAACCCCTTTAAACAAAAGACTTTGTAATCATTTATTATTATTATTATTATTTTTGAAAAGAAGTAAAAGAAACAACCAAATTATGAAAATTTATTTTTTTGACTTGACAGAAATAGATTTCTGCTCCTACGTATCTCCTGGTGCAATGGAGAACTCAAAGTCACGTAGTTCTTTAAAAAATGAGTATGAGTTGATTGATTTTAATTAAGAAAGAAATTTTTGAAAAGGAATTTTATTTGAAAACAAATCATCATCGCACGGGGTTCAAGGCAGCACTTGGCTACTCAATAAACCCTTATGAGCTCAACGATAATGAAGACAGCATCCGCTATTCAATCATCATCATTGATCATTAAGTAGATTAAAAGATATTTATTTATTTATTTATTTATTATTTTAAGAAATATACGAAGACAAAGAGATAAACACAAATGCCACGAGTCAAGTAACCAAAGAAGATTAAACATAAACATCACAAATCGCCCAACCCAAAGCGAAACTTATTTTTTAAAATTTTAGATTTTTTTTCTTTTTATTTTATTTTTTAAACTTTCTTAAAAAAATAAAATAAAATAAAACAAAATAACAATAAAAAAATTTCCAAGCCCATTAACTAAAAGAAATTTAATCTATTCTACCCATTAGCCCAAGCCCATTAAAATAAAAAACAAGAAAAGAAAAAAAGAAGCTAAATCTATCGAATTTTAAAACACAAAACAAAAAAAAAAAAATTAGAACATACGCAAAAGGAAAGCAAAGGACAAAAGCAAATAAACAAACAGAGACTTGGTCTCTGCAACAGGGAAAAACGAAATGGAAAACAAATGGGAGGGGAGATTTCGTGGACTGCTCACAGTGGTGCGTGGCTTCGGTGGAGTTGGCAGAGATGGAGCAGGTTTGGCCGGCTGGTGGCGACGACGCGACGGAACGGTGGGAGGGGCTGTTGCTGCGCGTGGAGCGTCGATCCAGATCCAGCCGTGGGTTCGCGTCGGGCGTTCCGGGGAGCTTCTGGTTTGACGGCGTGGGGTGGTGCTACGGCGAAGACGAACGACTCGGACCGGGAAGGTGGCAACGACGCGACGGAACGCGGGGTGGACGACTCGGATCTGGTTGATTCCGATCTGGGTCAGATGGAGTTGGAGCGACGTGCTCGCGGTTTGCTGGGCAGAGAGGCGACGCACGGTGGGGGAGGAGAGGCGTCACACGGTGGACAGTTCTGGAGAGCTCGGTTAGCTGATTTTGCAGGTGTAGGCCACGGTTTGGGAGCTTGGGTGAGGTTGTGTGGTTGGGTGGTGTTTTGGTTGGAAGATGGAAGAAGGTGGTTGAGGTGGCTCACTGAGTTGACTCGGTTATGGGTGGTGAGTTGGTGAAAACAAAAAATGAATGGTGACGGGATGCTTGGTTTATGGTGGCGTTGTTGGTTGTTGAAGATGGGTTGAGGTTACTGGGTTGATTGTGGTGGAGGAGATTGAAGAAGATGAATAGTGAAGGGTGGTGATGGGAGGTTGTGTGCAAACGTGAATGGAGTTGATGAGGATGAATGGTTGGCTTGCTGAGGTGATGCTGTGATGTTGGCTATGGAGATTGGTTCTCTGTGTTTTTTGTTAAATCTCCATCCCCTCCCCTGCTTGCCTTCCCCTTTTCCTTTGTATCTGAAAACACAGAGGCCTCCCTGTCCGAGGTGGAGAGGTCGCTGTGCCAGGTTGACCCACTGGTCACCATGACATTCCCTCATTTGTGCTTGCTTCTCTCCGCTCCAAGCTCCTCCTTCCCAATGCTTCACGCCCTTCCCATTCATGATAGTAATTTCTTTGAGTAGCTAGTTAAAGACTGCGCTATGGAAAGCTACGTTTTCCCCTTGATTATTTACTTATTTTTGTTTTCTATTTGTAACATCGAAGGAGTTTTTATTATTTATTATTTTTGTTTTTTTTATTTTTATTTTATTTTATTATTATTTTTTGCACAAATAAAATAAAAAAAGCCCGACAAGAAAAACAAGCGCTACAACCGCAATTAAGCGTTAATCCTTGATTAAGTGATAATTTTATGGACAAAATTAAGTATCAACAACTAGAAATATTTATTATCTTTGGATATATAAATAAGACTAATATAGCACTTACACTACCAACAATCATGTTCATTTGTTACAAGGGCAGCTAATTAACCTTTGGATAATCTATAAATGCCTTAAACAATGAACTTCAATTTACTTATACACAAATAATTATCATGTCATTCAAAGTATCCATTTTATGGTAATTGAAAATTAATTTTCATATAATTTATTAAATCAACTTAAAGATTTAACCACTTTGATAATTAACAAATCTCATATAATATCATCCTAAATTGATAGTGTTATACATAAAAATCAAATACTATACATAAAATCATTAAAGGAAAACCCAAAATTCAATCATGATAATATACATTAACTTAATGTTATAAAAGCCATAAAACTAGATTACCTCCATATAAGACAAATCACATTCATTAAATTGCATATAAGACAAAGTGATTATATCATGCGTAATGCTTGTAAGAGCCCATTTGATACGTAGAATAGAATAAGTCTGATAGTATAAGGTATAATAATATAAAATTTGATAAAATTTTAATATTATCCAGTGTTTGATGTGATATTGTATAAGATAGTAAAAGTCTCCAAGGCCTATAAAAAAAATCGGATCAAATGACCCGGTTGCTGGAATGATGCAGATTGAGTAACCGATGTGTTCATCTTCTTCCCTATGGGAGAAGCCAAGCGTGCAACCATGACAAAGCTACTTCTCGCCAAAATCCATACGAGAGGCATGCTCATTCACTCACTCGCGTCACTAGAGACCAGAACTCGATTTGGAGGACGTAGGTTAGATTTGCGTACTCATTTCCTTCCTCATGAAAGCTGCACATGCTACCATCTCCTTCTCGTTGAATCTCCTCCTACCCAGTAGCTGTGCGCAACAACCATGGAACATTGAAGCTTGAGACTGCAAGAGATTAAGAACTCACCTCATAAGATGCTTCACGTCAACGGCCACAGGAGGAGACAATAAATTATTAGTATTTGAGTGATAAAGTTGTAAAAATAATATTTTAATATGAGTTTATTTATCAAAACTTAATCAAACTCAATCTCATTCCTCAAGACTTAATTAAATTATATATTATTTTAATACATAAAAATTAGATAAATTCATATAATACTATAATCATATTAAATAATTAATAAAATTATAATATATTATATAAACTTAAATTATCAAATCTTATAACTCGCCTTGCGACACAGTGATTTTACCACATTCAGTAAAGGCCTTGATGCGCGGACAAACACGTCAATTCGTAATGCCTTATATCGTAATAAAGACGTGATCAAAAGTCGTTGCCCAAGACTTTATCCATTAACAGGGCTGCACCGCCAATTTGATTTGACGCGTTGCAGTGCTGCTCTGTTAATTTTTTTTTTATTTTTTATACTTTTTTTTCACTTTGTCAAATCATTAAAAGAAATTAATTTATACAATACAATAGAATAGTATAAGGAAAATGATTAATTTTTTAATTCATTTTTTAAATAATTATTTTAATTATTAAATAAAAAATAGTAAATATTTTTTATATTTTTAAGATATTAGTTATATTTAATTTTTTATTTAATATTTTTTATTAAATAGTAAAAAGATTATTAAAATAATATTTCAAGATAATATAACAAAATTCATAGCATAATAAAAAATCCCAATTTTAATAATTAAAATTAAAATTTATATAAATTATGATATTATAACTTAAAATTAATTGATTTTAAATAGAATAATTTAACAGATATATAAATCATACTTAAAATATTAAGATAAGTGATGTAAGATTCTTAACACTCACTTTCATAGATGTCTGAATAGAACAAATGAGCATAGTGAAATAGGCAAGAGAAGCCTGACGAAGTAGGTGACAAAGATGAGATTTTGACTCTGATATCATACGAAATTTCAACTTAAAATCAATTGACTT
Organism: Ormosia semicastrata; assembly: GCA_029884595.1. Lineage (NCBI taxonomy): Eukaryota > Viridiplantae > Streptophyta > Magnoliopsida > Fabales > Fabaceae > Ormosia > Ormosia semicastrata. Next base: position 1,040,509 of record JAQQTO010000043.1, read on the forward strand.
TAAGTGGAGTGACTCAATATATATATAAACTGCACCCGAAAAATTGAGACAAGCGATGTGAAACTCTTAATACAAATTAAAAAAAATAGTTATTAATGGAGAATTATATATTCTATAACATTACTTTGATATCACATATTAATTTGTAATTTTTTTAATAATCTTAATATAAAAAATTATATTAAAATATTAAGATCTTAAAATTCATAATTTTTATAAATAAAAAATATAAAGATACTAAAATTTATTTATGAATAAGAATAAGGTATATTCTAATAATATTAGAGAGATCTCAAAAAAATTGATTTTATACTTTTTTTATCTTTTCTTTATATTTTTTTACTTTAGTGATAATGAGAAAAAAAAAAATTTAGCGAATAAAAATAAATATTGAGTTTTATGTAAAAGAATTTTTTTAAATATTATTAACTTTTATCAAATTAATAGTTATTATAATTATAAAAAATACTTTTTTTATTTAATAAAATTTAACCTATTAATTTAATTTAATTATTTATTAAATTAATAAAATAAATCTAAATGAGATATTTATTCTAACAATTCAAATCCCTTCAATTTAAATCAACACATTGTTATTGTTATTTTGGCAGGTTTCTTTATTTGCAATTTTTTTTGAATTAAATGCGTACGTAGTTCAAGGCAAATTCGAAAAGAGAATCGTTTTAAGACCGTAATCGCGTTTGATTTTTGTGTGGACGATGGACCCTACCACGTGCTATGTTTCCTGCTTGCTTATGCAATGCCAATTTTGGTGGAGCTGACTTGAGCCTTTTCTCTTCAACCTGATGGGACGGAAGGTTAGATTCAATATAAATTATGTTTTTAAGCTATTTAGGTTTAATTGTGTTTAGTGTAAACTTTTATCAACAGATAAATTTGATTTTGAATCTTAATTTAGGAAAAAAAATTACTGTTTAAAATAATTCTATAATACTTGATTGGTATTTTAAATTAAGAATGTGAAAAATAATTTTGAGTAAAATTAAAATAAAATAGTATTACAATAGTAAATTTAGTGAAAAAAATAAAGATATTATAAAAGTAACTTACTCAGAAAGTTAAAAATTACAGTAAGACAAAAGAATTAATTTAAAAAATGTAAAATGCATGAAATATAAGAAATAAAATGCAGTAAACTAAATAGGAAATATAACTACAAAAGATAAATGGTAGCAATTAAAGAAAAGTAATGTAAAAGCAAAAAAATAATCGTGCAAGAAAGTAAAGTAAATAAGAATGTAAATAAAAAAGTAAAGAAAGTAAGAAAAATAATTAAGAAATCAAATAATTTTAAAAAAATCATTCGATTAGGAGTAAAAGAAATTTTGTAGAAAAGTAAATGATTGAAAATGTAAATAAATTAAATTAAATTTACATTGAAATTATAAATTATACAAAAAAAGAACAGGATGAAAATATACTTAATTAGCTTTGTGTGTGTGTTTGCTCATGAATGTCAAAGTAATTAGAGAGTATGCTTATAAGCAATTATGAGTATAAAATTTTTAACACCTAAATATTTTTATCCTTGATATTTATAAAAATTTTAAGTAATTATTCCCCTTATAAAATTCTGATAAATGTTTAAAATAAAAATAATTATCTAATTATTATCAGTAATCTTCATAAAGTAATTACTCAATTTTTATTAACAATTCTCATATAATAATTATTCAATCTTTATCAATAATTATTATATGATTTATATTTTATATTCATAATTATTATTAACTTTTATTTTAAATTTAAATTTTATTTTATTTAAATTTAAACTTGATCCTTCGAAAGCTGTTGTCTTCTTCTTCTTGTGGAGATCTTTACTTCAATCTTAAAAACATCTCACGAGTAGTTACTTTGAGTCTTATTTTTTTTAAATTAAATCAAAATTATCATTTTTATAACTTCTCAATCAAAATCATGATTTCGATAACCTTATTAATTACAACTCTGGTTTTAAAATAATCATAACATGTGTAAGTCCATCACTTAATAAAGTTTTTTCATATTAAATTGTTAATTACACTATAAAATTATCTGAATCAAAAAGGTATTATTTTTATATTAACAAATTATCAGCCGGAGTTTGGTTTACTCCTTTCGCTCTTTGGTTTAGTTGTCCCTATTGGAACTTGTCGCTGGAGAATGCATTTACTTTTTATCTTCTTGCCACGTTTCTCCCAGCACATGCACTTCCAAATTCCAATTTTGGTCGAGGTGAATTATTGATCTCTGTTTTTAAGCTATTTAAGCCTAATTGTCAACTGGAGTTGGTTTATTCCTATTATTGTGTTTAAAAAAATTGTAAAAATTTAATTATATTTAATAATTAATTATTGTATAAATTTTTTTTGTTATAATTAATTATAATTAATTTATTTTTATATTTAGATGTATTAATTATAAATTGATTTTAAATTAATTTAATTAGTTTAAATAATATAAAAAATTATTTTTATGTATTAAATTATTAAAATAAATATAAAAAATTAAAAAAATTATTTAATTAAGAATAAAATGATATTTATATATCAAAATATAAAAATAATTTATAAACTAAAATCATAAATTTTAATCTTCAACATTATAAAAATTAATTTAAAAAATTATTTTACATTAAATTTTATACAAAATTTAAAATTAATTTTATCAAATATAATTAAATATTATTACAACAAATTTTTTCAAAAAAAAAAACTAATCATAATCTAAAATAAACACATCTTTAGTCTTTGGTTTATTTGTCGCGATTTGATCTTCTTGTTTCTGTTCACTTGACAATGCATTCTGATGATTAAAACAAAAAAAATAAAAAAAGCATAATTGTTCAAATTTGGCCATCTGTAATAAAAATGTATTGTTCCAGCCAATGTTACTAAAGGGTGAAGGCTTAGACTTTTATCTTCGTTAAATTTTATTATTATCTTTTTTCATTAAATATCACATGTAAAATTGAGATAATTTTTTTTTTCAAAAAATTCTACTCTTATCTACTTTAGAAGTCTCAAACTAAAACATGTTTTTCCATAGTCATAAAGGTGGCAAAATGGATTTAATTTGTTGGGTTAATTCATCAATTTATTATTATTTTTTGAGTTAAATTTAAAATTTTAACTCACTTTTATTTTTTAACTCATATAATTCATCTCACATAATCTACAGGTTATGCGAGACGAGGGCGGATTAACTCATTAAGTTAAGTTTTTTTTAAGTGTTATAAATGAGTCTTTTTATTTATATTTATAGTATTTTTATGAATATAATATTAATTTAATTTTATTTTTTAATTTTTTAAATTTTTATAAATTATAATTTTTTAATTTTTTATGAATTTTTTTATTTTTTATATATTTTTTATTTTTTAAATGAATTAAGTGGATTGACCGTTAATTTGTTTTTTTATTTATTTTTTATTTTAAACAAATCAATCTGTCAACCTATTTTAAAACAGAATAAGTTAATTTTTTTAATTCATTTTTCAAAACAAATCAATTTACCTTATCTCATATTTTGACAAATTAAAAACAAGACTAAACCGGATGAGTTGGCCTATTTGCCACTAACCATAGATTTTTCCCGTGTTTCACTTTTATTTCCCTTTATAAGATTTTTTAATGTTTTAGCTGTTGTTAACTTATTATTGGAATCAAAGAGTCAATTTTTTTCTCTTTCGTAAAATACTTATTTTCTGATATTACTCTCACTGTTAATTGTTGTCCTGATGAGTTGATATGTACACTCGATTCTTTATTTGCATTATATTATTTGATAAAAGATTTTATACTGAATACACAATATGTGGACAATATAGTTGTCCCATATATGTTGAGTTCCTCATTTAATGCATTTATTATCTTGTTCTTCCGATTATTTTTAGCACTTGTCATTATTACTTCATTATTACTGCCGACTTGGGCGAGTGTATGTATATAGAATTTTATTATATTCTCTTAAAAAAATTAATAATTTTTTTAATATTAAATAAAAAAATATTTAAAAAATAATAATTATATTTAATATCTTAAAAAATAAAAAATATTTAATATTTTTTAATAATTAAAAAAATTTAAAATTATATAAAAAATTTAAAATTATATATATATATATATATATATATATATACTTAGGTATAATTTATTTCCTTTCTAAATCTAAATTCACGTATTCACAATTTTAACTAAATTATTCTAATATTTAATATTTTATTCAAATTACTTATATAACATTCTATTCTTGAATTTAGGTTATCAATTTTCTTATTATTATATGGGTTTATTCCTTCCATTCCAGCTTCACATTTTATGGATTTTGTTTAAATAATTATTCGAATAACTTTCATTTTTTTCACATACGATTTCACATTATCTCATTTTTTTTTAATTGGGTCACTTCATTCAAATAATATTTATGTTATTTAAATAAAATGATATGAATTTTTTATTTATATTTCTTTTATTCAAATAATAAGACTCTTATTTAAATAAAAGACTTATTCTCCTTTATACGACACTATATTTAATATTTTTTTTTTCAGGATGTTACAGTTCTTGCCAAATGTTACTAGTGGGTAAAGGCTTAGACTTTTGTCTTCATTAAGTTTTACTATTATCTTTTTTCATTAAATATCACATGTAAAATTGAGATAATTTTTTTCAAAAAATTCTACTCTCATCTACTCTAGAAGTCTCAAACTAAAACATCCCTTCACGTGTTTCACTTTTATTTCCCTTTATAACATTTTTTAATGTTTTAGATGTTGTTAACTTATTATTATTGGAATCAAAGAGTCAATTTTTTTCTTTCGTAAAATACTTATTTTCTGATATTTCTCCCACTATTAATTGTTGACCTGATGAGTTGATATGTACACTCGATTCTTTATTTGCATTAATATTATTTGATAAAAGATTTTATACTGAATACACAATATGTGGACAATATAGTGATATACTAGTTATGTTTAAGTATTTATTTATTTATTTATTATAAAACACAGTGCATACCTTATCAACGTACAATGTGACATGTCAAATTTCTGTAATCTGTTTTTCCTGCTCCAAAAATTTTACTCTCGTCTTTATTTAGAATTTCAGACTAAAAATCTGTCATTGCATCTTTGTTCTATCATCGCCATCTCCAAACTCTTAATTAGTATTGTAAATATCGTTAACTCATTATTATTATCAGACAACTCAAAGACTCAAAATTTTCTTCAAGGTATTTATCTTTAACTTTTATTGATGAGGCATAGGTATTACTTTAATTATCTTTACCCTGTGTGATGACCTTGATCTTATACTTTCAGTAATTATTTAAATTTCATCCTAAATTCATGAAGTGTAGATAATGTATTAGTTTTTATTAAAATTAAGGATTCATGAACTTCATGCCAAATAAATTAGTACTAAGTATTAGAGCCTGTTTAGTATGAAAGATAGGATAAAACTTGATAGTATTAAGTATGATAATATAAGACCTGATGGTATAAGACCTGATAATATAAGGTCTAATACGTAATGGTTGAAAATATCAGAGTATTTAAAATTATAATGAAAAAATATTTATAATAATTTATACATCAAAACTCAATCGAGGCATAATTTCATCCCCCAAGACTTGATTAAATTATTTATTATTTTAATATATAAGAGAAGTTTAATGAATAAATTTATGTAATACAGTATTTACACCAAATAATTAAAAATATCATAATGTATTATATTAACTTATCCTATCAAGTCTAATACAATATGTCAGACAAACCCTTAAGGGTTTAAATAAAGCATTAACGGGAATTAATTAATGCTTTATTGAGAATTTGTTCAGAATAGAGGTCTCAAAAAATGCCCTTTTTTTTAAGGTTTGGATCCCACTCTCCTAGGCCCTAACTACTCGGAGAAGTGGGAATAATAGTAAAAAAAATTAAAATGAAAAAATATTTGTAAGAATTGAATTTTACTATTCACTTTATATATCTTCAGCTCCTACTAAATGACTTCCCAATACGATTAAAAAAATTTCCTTTAGTTAAAAAAGAATTACACAATGATACTTCCATGATTAAATTCTGACTTTCAAGTTTACACTTGACATTCCTATAATTGAGTCAATCATATACTCATATGTATTGTACAATAAGAATGGATACTCTGATAGAATTTCCCCTTAAACTTCGGAGCAGACGTGCTCTGTTTGTTGAAGTTAGTTTAAGTTTAAAGCTTTGCTATTTTCATGGGAAATTCGTTTCCAATATGGTCCATTTTCTGGCTAAGTTCAACCCATATTCTTAGCAACGGTTGCTTGCGAAAATTGTGTGCTCCCACATCCCACGTTCTGTTGCACGTCCGTTGAGCTCTGTGATGGGCAGAATTCTATAAAAGGACTGTGTTGCTCTTTGTTTTGGGTCACTGAACCTACTCCTCTATTCAGAAAACAACACCATCGAGTTTGAGTGAGTGAGGGTTTGGAAAGCCAAGGCAGAAATCCGTTTTGACGAAAAGCTTGAAAACAGAGGAAGAGTGAATCAAATAGCAATGGCGGGAGGTTGGTTTTTCTTGATCCGTTTTGCTTCCGCTGTATATGATCTGAATGTGTTGTTTAAATCCTTAGCATGTTTAGATCGATTATTAAGTATTACATTTGGTATCAGAGCCTGTCTATATGCCTCTGCCTTGCTTGCTCTTATCTGTTACGGAGTTTTGATTTTTTTCAGAACATGGGTGTTCTGTTTTAGACGTTTTAATCGGAAAATAAAATTGCAAATCTGATTGAAATTGTTTTTCTAAATTTTCTGTGATTTAAAACGTTGTTTTTGACGTCAAAAATGGCTGGAAAACATCGGGTTTTGTTTTTGGGTTCGCGGGTCGCAACCGGGTCAGAATGACCCGGCTCAAGGTTGAAGACGAACGGAACGCAGGCCCTTTGTGTCGTTTGGAGTTTATTATATATTTGACGACGTCAACTTTAGTCAGATA